>QLOY01001040.1:0-29135 GCA_003313965.1 Megacollybia marginata | reverse complement strand
CCCTTTTCCCCGCGAGGATGGCTGACGTGGCTTTCCTCTCCCCAACTTACGTCTCGTGAGGTACACACCTTACACTAGCAGCCGTTGATTCTCCCGACATCAAGAGACATCAAGAGACGAACCGGTGTATGCGATCCTCCCACCTTCCCAAAACAATCATCCGACTAGCATGAGAAATGAAAAGAGTTGAAGCCTATCCGCTGCGCGAACGGTATCGTTCTCTGTGGCTCCCGTTCCAACCAAGACCCTGTCTGCTGGGCGCTTATACGGCGAAACCTCTCATCGACACACCACTCTACAGCTTCCCAATTGGCAGAAATGAGAAGATGGTACAACAGGGAGCTCAGAAAGCTCAATTCCCTTCGCGTTTCAATACCCAAGGATCCCTGAACGAATGTGGGCCGCTTGAGCTGGTGCAGAGATGTTGGAGGGTGATCCGAGTCGGGTGATCCTTTCAGAGCGGTGATGAGTTCACTGGTGACATGGTTTCTATCCTCACAAAGCCCGCTCGGCGCTTATCCACAGCCTCCTATCGACACCTTTCCGCAGCCTGTCAATCGATTATGACCCTCATCGGGATGATGTTGCTGGAACGGGAGCGCAAAGCTCAACCTAGTGATGATAGAGTGTGTCTTCGGTATCAGTGTACTCCGAGGCCTCGAAGCGAGGTGAAGGAACGTGATGCGGCAGTGAGAACTCAGAAGACGAATGCAGCGAAAGATGAATCAACGCTACAGTCGTTTGTGTAAAGTATCGTCCGGTTATGTGTAGTCTTCAGGTAGAATAAGAAAACCGAACCATAACGATGTCAACAAGCTTACCAATTGCGAATCATGGTGGCGCAGCTGCGTCTCCACGTGCAGGGGACGAAGATTACAATTAATGGCCCTCGCAGGGGTCCATAGACGGTGTCAGGCGTATTTAGATATCGAGGTTTATCTCCTTCTACAAGGGAATTAAACGGTGGTCGTACCAAGGAGACACAAGTTACCTACTGTAGCGAGCCCAACTATTCATTCCATCGTGAGTGCCTGAGGCATTCACAGGTGAGCGCTTCGTTGAGAGGGAGATTCGGGGAGCTGCAGGAGCAAAAACAGCCGTGTATAAGCACAGTGAGGTAGGTCATCAGAACGGAAATGTACCCGAGAGGAATTTGGTCAAATCTGCAACTAATCGTGGTCGTTGGATGTAACCTCGAGGGCAAGAGAAACAATAGAACTTTGGCTAAGAGCTCTCAGGAAACACATGGATGGAGCAGTAGCACGATAATCACCGTATGAAGCCTCCGGTGAGCATAAGATTACAACGAGCGTCAATATGACGGTCTTACACGCAGACGTTAGCAACGAGGATCCCAAGCGCAAGGAGACATACCATTGAATACAGTCACAAATGCTAAATTCAGCCCTCAGACCGAATAGTTCGTTTCCCTGTTGTATTTGGTCAGTTCCAGCCAAGAAGAGCATCGAGAAACGGACAAAATTGGCCAGCGGTCGCGTTATTCCCCAACGAGGTAGCATTTCGTATAGGAAATAGCTTCGTCAATAAGTCAGCAACGTCCTCTGGTTCTAAAAGCCTACCTACGAAACAGACGTCAAAGATGGAGCAAACAAGACCACACACTCTCACACACTCGACTTGAAGCGCCATCTCGGCGCGGACTGGCTGTCCTCTTTCTCACTGGCAGATTCTCTACCTCTTAACTTCCCAGTGCCGGTGTTCTGTATCCACAATGGAGCAGCGAGAAAAAGCAGAATCCTAACGAGGACCTGTCCACTCGGCGCTTATCCAAAGTCTTCACCGACTGATCCTCCTTGTTCAGCAAATGAGCTAACGTTGCTTACCACCGGATAAAGATCGATACTCGAACACTCAGATTGCGGCACGAGGGGGACACGGTCGTGTCCCTATCGCTATCCTCCTTAACGAGCTTGTAACTGGGTATCGTTCGCTCTCAAGCAGCCGCAATATACATAGTATGAATAGTTAACCTCATCGCACGAAGATCTCAAACACAATGAACATACCATCGAAGATCTGGCGCAAATGAGCGTCAAACACAGCTTGTCCTCAATAATGAGCCATTGTTTCAATCCCTGTTCTTCGTTCAACTGGTTTTCATTCAAGCAGATTATACACATCGCGACCGCGACCGGCAAAGATCGAACAAACAAGACCGTAAGCTTGATTTGATTTGATGCCGATACTCCCTACTAGGCCTCAATCATGTCATCCACTCGATTATTCTTCACCACCAACCCTAGATCTCCATTCAAGTTGAATTGATGACTCTAGAGAACAGTGGTACTGTTCTCCACTCTTAACGCAATCATTCAGAGAATCGGGCCAACTGCACATACTTCAACTGTCAATTCAAGTTGCCTTTTCTCCGCTGTCAGCGATGATTGAAGGAATGACTTCTTCTTCAGTAATGTGGAGTCGATCGTACCACGTTCATTCTGTGTGGTACTTCCAGACTGTCGTTCTCGTTTGACTGTTTCAGGTCTCCATTGATGCGTTTCCCTCATTCACTGCCTCCGACTCTAGATCCAAGTCTTCCTTCTCGTCATCATGTCTTGGTTCCTCGTTCGTTCACCTGCTATGTCCAAGGCCTTTTTCCGAACTTTGAAACCATTATAGCGATCTGTCTGGTGAATACCCCTGCCTCGCCAAAAGACTATCTTGATAGCCTTAGAGCTCTGTAAGCCCCTTCTTACATTCCCTGATTGACGCTTGGTACACTATGTTCGTCATATCTCTCACTTGCTTGGTTTCCAGATACGAAACGTCCGTCTACCTCCAAATTCTCTCCCTTTCTTCCTGACATCTCCCAGCTGCGTCGTCATTCGTATCTTACCCGCTCCTTCGAATATAAACCTGAGAGTGGGTACCCATTCCTCAATCCAAATTCACAGTCGGGAGCTTACGTTGCCGCCATTGCGTTGATTCATTCCAACACTAATTTGACTGCACTCACTCCTCGTCAAAGGACAGATTTGAGTAGGTGGTGTTCTGTGTTTACATCTTTAATACCAAGGGGGTAGCGGGATTGCAATAAACAACACAGGGTACAATTGGAATTTTCAGCAGACCTGGGACCCCTCCCCCCCCCTTAAAAAGGAACTTTCCCAGCACGTGATGTCCTAAATAGGAAAATTTGAGCTCAAACCCACCACAACTGAAAAAAAATCACAGTAGCATTGTATTACAGAAGTGACAAGCTTTAGGTCCCTCCCTTTGGTAGGGAATGGCTCGTTCCTCGCCATTCTACCTCCAGTCGGGACCACAGCTTGCTGCTCCGCAGGGTACATATATCGTATAGATGGTGGAACCATGTTTTCTTATGGTGTAGATAAATTTCAGTGACAATAATATGTATTCATGGATCTAAAAGGACTTCAGGAAATACAATATTTGGTGTTTTAAAACTATCTAATAGTTCTTCTGGTAATAAAACCTTTACTCTTTGACTTGATGTACACCATGAGAGAGCAACATAAAGCTGACCATGTGTGAATACAGGAGTTCTCAAGTCAATGCCCACATTTTTGACTGATTGACCTTGAGACTTATTGATTGTCATACTAAAGGCAAGCCGCACAGGAAACTGGCGTCGACAGAAGTCAAATGGTAGTTCAGATTCCTTGGCTTTGAAGAAAATCCTAGGCAGGAATGCTGTTCTTCCTCGCATTTCTCCTCCCAGTACTCTAACTTCAAGCACACAACGGGAAGACCTTGATAAAATTACATGTGTGCCATTGCAAATACCATTGGCAGGATCCATGTTTCGCAAAGCCATAAGAGGTACACCCTTTTTCATTCGAAGTTTAGCAAGTGGCATTCCGGACACATTAAGAGAGTTTAGAAACTCTGTTGGATACTGCTGATTGGGAACATCAACACCCTGCTCATTCTGCATAGTATCAACACTGAATGAAGTGAACTCTTGTCCTGGAAACTGTTCCAGAACTGAGTGGTTTACAGAATCCACATCATCATTCCGGGCAGACAGAATTGTACGCTCCAGAAAATAATTATCATTGTTGTTAGGGCTTGAAACCGTATCCGTACAGATACGGTAATATGGGACCGTAAATACTGGACGGTACCCGTATCGTTTCAGGTTTTGAATGGCTGCCATATGGCTGTATTTTGTACAGGTGGATACGGGTCTTTGATTGCCGATGACTGGGCCATTGAATTGGTTCCTAAATGGTAATTACTCGATATATTAGCTAACTTAAATACAAATTTGCATCGCGTATTAGTGCGTACCTCATTTGTTGCACCGTTTTTACTGGATACTGTACGGTACGATACGGGATACTGGTGATTTGTAAGCCATCCTGTATGGCCGATTTTTCCATACTGGGTTGTCCCGTATACTGGACAGCCGTACCCAGTATACAGGACAGTTTCAAGCCCTAATTGTTGTGTGCAGGATTGATGTGGTCAATGCCTGGATATAGAGCACTGATTAAAGACTCAATATTACTCCCACATCGCATATTGTCTGGAAGCTGGACACATCCATCTGGGCCAGAGTTTGAGCCATGCCCAACTTCTAATAGCCATCTGGCAAACTCTTGGTCCTCTGCACTGGCTGTATCCAGTCTTTTGTTTTCTGTTAGATGCAAGATCTGAACATGATCCCATAGCTTTGAATGCTGTAAACACTGTCCAACAATTTCTTCTCGGTGTCCTTTTATGACCACAGGAAGAATCTGCTGAAAGTCTCCTCCAAATACCACTGTGATACCACCAAAAGGTCGTTCATCATTTCGTATATCCTGAAGAGAGATATCAACAGCCTCTTGACAAAAACGGTCTTGCATTGGAACTTCATCCCATATAATGAGATCAACTTTACAGATAAGATCTGCAAGAGCACTCTGCTTTCTGATATTGCAAGCCTTGCCTTCAAATAGCTCTATAGGAATTTTGAATGTAGAGCGTGCAGTTCGACCACCCAACAGAAGCAAAGAAGCAATGCCTGATGAAGCAACACAGACAACAATTTTTCTATCTGCTCGAAGCCTGTAGCAAAGTGTGTTGTAGCAGAATGTTTTTCCTGTGCCAGCAGGTCCATTGAGAAAGAACATTTGAGGATTATTAGACAGAACAGCATTCAGAATAGCTTCAAAAGCATTGCGCTGACCCTCATTCAATAGAGGAATACAGGCATCAGCTAACTGTCTTTGCTCTGCAACATCATAAGCCAGCTGCTGAGCAATAAG
This sequence comes from Megacollybia marginata, assembly GCA_003313965.1. Taxonomy (NCBI): domain Eukaryota; kingdom Fungi; phylum Basidiomycota; class Agaricomycetes; order Agaricales; family Porotheleaceae; genus Megacollybia; species Megacollybia marginata. Next base: position 23,898 of record QLOY01001040.1, on the reverse strand, counting down.
CTCATTTCCTTCCAATCCACTCCAACAGTTAAAGTCTGGTAGAGGCATTCCTTCAATTGTCTCTAAACAGATTCCAGAGTAAGACAGATCTTTTGAGATCAAATAAAGACCATAATCCAAAGCATCATCATCAGTTGCATGGGGCACTAACCCTCACTGCAGGAATCATTTTAGATCATCACAAATGTGGATCTTAAATTTCTCCCATAAAGCAACAGGATCAGTTGGACTGCACTCTCTTATCAGAGAGACAAATAAATGTCGGAGCTGACTCCCTGTTTGCATTAGTGAGGCTTCAGTAAGACACTGATCATATTCAGCATCATCATCCAAAAGACCTCATTGAACACAGGCCTGCTTAAAAGTAGGATATACATGGCCTTCATATGTTCGAAGGTCCTCAAAAGAGGTAGGCCCTAATAATCAGAATAAGATACTAACCTTTCTTGGAGAAAAAAAACTTACCTGTAACAACAGTCAGAAGCAGCCTCAAATAAAATCGCTCTCCTGCTGTAGGATGTACATAATACATTCTTCCAAGAGCAAAGCCTCTCTCACGGATTTTCCACTTTTTAGGAGTTATATACCCCGTGTGTGAAAGTTCATTGGCGTACACCGCTGTACACCAGTGTACGCCGCTGTACATAGTATTACAGTGACTGTCACCATAGTACATGGTGGGTCACTGGACCTCAAATGGGGGTTAGACGGCGGCATTCAAATCCAACGAACTCCATTGTTGTTCACCGATCTTCAGTGTAGTCTATGCAAGGTTTTTTAAATTTATCTTAGCGGACTCCGGTGAATTGATAGGCGCGTACTCCGCCGGCTTCCTCTGACCCGCCAATCATTGGCTACTACTGTACTCCGCTGAAGGTTGTTGTACCTCACTGTACTTCACTGTACTACAGCGCCACTTGGTGAATTTGCAATCATATTATTTGTTTGTTTGGATCATTATTTGTCATATACTGTACAATTTGTCTTCTCACCCCGATGTCAACAATGTCCACCGAGCCATTTTCAGGGTCAATAAGCAATGCAAAGAAAGCTTATCTTGTCGAAATCGCCAAAGCGCTGGATATCGATCATGCATGTCCTACTGATGTTGTACAAGGAAAGGATTGAGAGAAAGATTGCAGAAAAGGAACGCGAACTCACAGCGGAGTTTTGGGACCAGTAGATTGAAATAGATTCTCCAAAGTTGAAGCATACTATGTCTTCTTTATTCAATGCTACGTACAATGCAAGCTGGAACCATTTAAGTATGCACTTTGGGCATTTGAGTCTTGCTGAAACGTGGGTTCAGATTCCAACGAGTTCTCTTCGATTCTGTATCTGGTAACGACGGCCGATCTACGGAAATGTCCTTGGTCTTGGACCGCTTACTAGTGCTCTAAGTGAGTGCTTTTCAATTATCCCTCTGTGTTCGTGTATATGATACATTGATGGATTCATCATTCAGACTTTCTTCATCCCTAAGCTGTTGTTCGCAACTTTTCCGTAATTCAAGCTGTCTTATAGACGAGTCTTTTTCATCTCAAAACACATCGCTGCGAGATCAGCGCAGGGACTCGTCTTACTGGCATCACTACTCGCATTGGGAGGATCAATGACTGTTGTGATTTTGGTACGTCCAACATTACTACATCAAACCCACCTCACAATTTTTTCAGTACAAACAATGGTTCAGACATGTCCATAATCGTATGTAATTTCATCCCTTCCTCACATTTGAATTAATCGATGTACACTGCTCCGCCATGTCCAATCCAAAATCGAACCCCACCTCAAAAATACACAATACCTGCTAACACGTCTAATCTGCCAATCCATCGAAACAGGATCTATAATAGCAGATGAGGTATGTCATTTGGTTCGGTGTCACTCCTTTTTCCTTCTTCCGTCCTTGCGGACAGGACTTCAGGGATTGTATGTTTGGCCCTCTCTGCGGAAACGTCCTTCTCTTCGTCCTCAACTCCCGTCACCACCTTCTAACTTTGATCTCTTTAGATCGGGTTGGAAATGATACGTCTTCATGTGACGAAGAGGGAAGAATTCAATTCGGTACCTTGTTGAGTGGAGTCTTCGATATCTGTGTACCCACCAGATGCCTACAGAGGGAATGTTGAGTCAATGTGAAGGTCTTAAGTACAGCGTAGTACATTGGACTCCGCTGCTCTTCACTGATGTTTGTTGGACCTTCACAGATACACAATGGAGTTCATAATATTCTGTGAGTGCTATACACTGAAGTTCACTGATGTTCACTGTACTCCAGCCTATTACTACAACGGACTACGGTGTACTTCATATGTGGAGGTTCGCTGATATTCGCCGGATTGCAGCAGACTAGTACAACGGACTACGGTAATGTCCGTTGGACAGGGTGACTGTCACCGAAGTTCAGTGGTGTACGCTGGACTTCAGTGTATACCTATCCAACATCGCGAACATCGTTGGTGGACGCCAATGAAGTATGCTGTACTTCGTCGACTTTGTCAGCCAGAGTATATTACTGCTTTTTAGTTTTCTGTACAAAAACAAATTTCTGAGGAAATTCCTGATAGAGCAAACTCTTTGCTATCTGAGTACCCTGACCTGCTCTATTGGCTTCAAAAAAAGCAGTAAGTGTAGATTTTGATTGAGTAGCACAGTCAACCACTTCTGTAGGATTGTCATCCTCATTGAATGTTACTGCCTGCTCTCCAGGCAGATGAACTTGTAGATGGACAACATTAGGCTCTTCCTCATGCATAGAGTAACGGAATAGACGCCAGACTGCTTCAGAAGCAGAAACATATTGGGCATCCAAATGCTGCTTAATCTCATCATTTTATTCCCCTACTTCCATTGTAGCACGATCATGCTCCTTATACACATATTTATGAATATATTTGAAGGCACGGACAGACATGCATAGTTCAAGGTTGGCATGACACTCTAAAAGTAGAAGCAGCAAAGGGCTGTATGGAACCACCCATTGGTTATCTACAACCTTATTATTTCTTGTAGTCCAGGTACGACCATTATTTCGCCGCCTATAAATTGGATAGCCATCATTGCCTGTTATTGTAATCTCTTGAAATGATTTTGGATATCCTTTACTGCATTTGCCATCTTTCATGCATGGTGCTGTTGGATTCTCAGCTCCACATGGTCCATGAATCATGACAGAAGTGACCAATCTATGAAGGCGTGGATGAGTTTCTGGATCAGGTATCTCAGCAGAGATGACCTCATCTACAGATTCAGGAGAGTTGACCTTATCACTGGTGTGTACCCAAATCAAAATGTGAATATGAGGCAGACCACGCTTCTGGAACTCAATTGAACAAACATGGGCTTGGTATTTTCCTAGAAGACCTTTCTTGATTTGTTTCAACAGAATTTTGACTTTTTCATGAAAAACACGTGCAATAAGATCAGGTCGATCCTGGGGACTCTGTCCAGGAAGTAGCTCATCTAAAATCTCCTGCCATCGTGGATTTGCTGTAACAGTAAGGAAGTAGTCTGGACTTCCAAAGACTCTTGCCAAAGCCAAAGAATCCAATAAAAGCTGATACATGTGACGTGCACCTCCAATATATGATGAGGGAAGGATAAATCTTTGTCCAATATCCTGCAGCTGAGTGTCAGCATTTCCACCAACGGCATCAACTAATCCCTTAGCAATCTCAACTTGAAGTCTGTTTTGATTGTGTCTCAGCCATCGTAGTCTTGACTGGTCTGTTGTTGCCCAAGCATCACATATATATTGTTGTAAAAGTAATCTTGCAGCAAATAGATGCATAGACTCAACAGTTTGTGGTCGTGGATGAAGACAAAAGGCATGGTACTCCAATTGACTCACAGTAGTCTGTTTGCCACGACCCTCTGTTTGTCTATCATCTTGTCTCTGCTGATCAACATTTGCTCCTTCAATGTTTAATGGAATGTTGGGATGCCAACCATGCTCTCCTCTTGGAAACAGCAGAACATAAACCAAAGAATGATATGCTGGATGAATATCATGAATGCGCTGTTTGCTGCCATCATGACACAACTCTAATAAAATATCCCGATGAGCTCCTGGATTGGTGCCATCTCCCACAATAACAGCTATCTCATTGGATGTTGGCAAATTATATCTCCTTTGATCACGATTAGTAGATACTTGAAGCCGCACCACAACATTTATACTGGTGTTTGCAGGGTTTTCTCTTTGTAGTCTTTGCTCCTCTAGACATATACACTCAAATGCATGTCTATATCTCTGAACATAAACATTGTTCTGGTAAAGAACACCTTGAATTTTGGTGAGCACATCAATTCTGAGATCATTGGCCTGGTTATTGGCCATTCGACAATTGATCTGATCTAAAGAGTTGTCCATAAAGTAGATCTGGGCATATTTTTTGTTGCCATTCTCATTAGGAAGAAGCTGATCATGGTTATGATATAAACCCCCCTGGATTTTAAACACATGTGGTCCAGAACCCTGGTTTACTGTGTTATCAATCTTGACTCCAAGAGAAGCCATACTAAATGCATTATTATAAAACCGAATTTTTTGTAGAAAATGATTAGAATTATCATCTTCTCCAAAGTAAAGTGCATGAAGATCATGAGGCAATTGTTGCAAATATGGGAGTGAGACTTTCCCACTCAAGCAGTGTTGACAGGCCTACTACCGTGCAGGGAACCGGAAAAAGGCCAAAGAGAAAGACCTAGCGAGTAAATACAAATATTAACAAGCGCTCCAGAGCAGGAAAAGCAACTGTTCATTACCTAGCGAGTAAATACAAATATTAACGAGCTATGTAATGCGTCAAGAAAGAAAGACATGAAAAAGAAATCACGAACCACTCCAGAGCAGGAAAAGCAACTGGAGAAGTGATGTGTGACAAAGTGACTATATAGCATGAGACAGTCACGTGGACTAGTCATCCTTGTAAATAGCAGAGTCCCACTGCAACACACCCCCTCAAGGACGACAAGAGTAGTGAGCTGCAAGCGAGAAATATGGCCTGGTGTATTTGATTTATCGTAGTCTGGTGAGTCCCAGAGATGAAGCATGTTTGGAATGGACCGGATGAGGAAGTGGTTTGGTGAAAATATCAGCGGTCATATCCTCCGTGGAGATCCAGTTGATGCAAATAGTACCTTCCGATACATGGTCACGGATGAAATGGTAACGTAGATCAATATGCTTGGCGTGGTTCGAAATGACATTCGACTTCGTCATGTCAATAGCACTGTTATTATCAGACAGAAGGTGGAAAGGTCGGGGGATGGGTAGGTTAACAATCATAGAGAACATACAGATCCATAGGAGCTCCTTGGTAGCATGAGTTATCGCCATGTACTCAGCTTCTGTCAATGACAATGCCGTAGCCTTCTGCTTCGAACTAGACCAAGACACGAGCCCTGAGTGCATAAAAAATGCATATCCAGAGATACTGCGACAATCATCCTGGTGAGTGGCCCAGTCTGCATCAGAGAACGCGATGCTGTCAGTACGGACTGCAACACCGTATGTCAGAACCCAGTCCCGAGTTCCCAGCAAGTACCGAAGCACCCCCTTAGCCGCGAGAAGGGTGGACCGAGATGGAGATGCATTCCATTGAGCCAATGCTACAACAGCATACGCAATGTCAGGACGGGTCCAGGACACCAGGTAGAGTAGGGAACCCACAATACTTTGGTAGGCCTTAGTGATATTCGCGTCAGTGATCGTTGGAAGTGCATTCGGTGGAACAGCAGTATCCTGGGGGGATTTGGACTTCAGTGGTACGTCCTGTGGTTTGGCAAGGAGCAAGTCATGCGATGACAAAAGCTCTTCAATGAAAGGACGTTGCGAGAGCGTAAGAACTCCACGGATTTGGTCATAGTTGAAAGAGATCCCCAGGAACATACGGAGCAGTCCCAAATCATTCACGGTGAAGTGCTGATTAAGGTATCGGATGAACCATTCATACAAGGGTTGGGAATTTGTAGCGGAACAGCCATTGTCAACATGAATTGGGAGCAGCATCCGTAAAGGAGAACCATCATCTGGCATCGGCACTGAAGGATGAGGAGAACTGGACCAAGAGCCAAAAAAGACACCATGGTCGATTTTGCATTGTTGGAGTCCAAAACCCTCTAACACCAGATGCAGTGTGTTGTACCATGCATTTCCCACCTGGCATAAACCATACAGAGCCTTCCGTAGTCGAAGTACCGTGTTTTTGTGTGCTTCGGGGAAATGTGGGACTTGGTGACAATAGACTTCTTCCCGGAGGTCCGCGTTCAGGAATGCTGTTTTGACATCAAGGTATTGAGACACCAGCGGTTAGCGGCAGCATACAAAAGGATCAAATGAATGCTAGTCGACTTAGCCACAGCAGAATATGTCTCACCAACATCCAACTGGCCCTGGTGGTTACCCAGAATGACAACTCTTGCCTTCTCGGTTCGTATCTCTCCCTGGGGAACAGTCTTGAAGTCATAGACCCACATAAGAGGGATCGCTTTACGCCCTGCTGGAAGTGTAGGCACCCACTCGAAAACACCTTTTTCCTCCAGGCTGGTAACCTCTCGTTGCATTGCCTGTTCCCAATTCGGCCAGTCAGTCCTAGTCTGTGTGATTCAATACGAAGCCGGAGGTTTGTGGAGAGGAGAGGACAGCTCAGGATGAGCCAGAGCAGATAGTGCCACCACAGGAGGAGCAGATAGAATCGACTGTTCCTCCAGGGTCTCCAGGTAAGAGAACGGGGAATCGTAGACCAAGGATTCCGCAATGGTGAGAGTCGCATACTCCACTAGAAACTCAGCAGACGGCAGTTCTGGAGGTTTATCCATAGTGGGTACTTGCAGTTGCAGGAGCTTATCACGCTTCAGTTGGAATTGTTCGCGGAGTTGGGACTTCCTCTGCAAACGCTCAGACCTCTGGGGAGGAGGCGTATGCTCAACATCAGGAGAGAGGGACTGGGGAGCAGCCTCTGGCATAGCCCGGTGCTTCTGACCCAATTTCCCTTTCGCCGATTCGTTGAAAATAACATCATTGGTAAAGCGGTACTTCCCATTCAAATCCACACACCCCCAACCAACACGATTCTCCTCATAACGCACAAAGATCCCTTCGTATCGAAGAGGCCCCCCTTTTGGTCGTACCTCTGCAGGATCAATGATGAAAGCCTGGGAGGCCCATACTTGTAGGTGAGTATAATCCGGTTTGAATTTAAACATCATCTCGAATGGGGTAGCACCTTTAGGGAGTGTGGAAGAGGGAAGCTGACGACGCAGGTAGGCAGCGGTATGGACAGAATAAGTCCAGTACGATGGAGGGAGCTCTGAGCTGGCAATTAGAGCACGGGAATGGTCCTCTATTGTCCGCACAAAATGCTCTGCTTTTCCGTTTTGCTGGTGAGCATAATGAGTGGTTTGTTGGATTGTGATCCCCTGTTCCATGAAATGAGCACCCAATTCACCCGAGATCAGCTCTTTCACCCCATCCAAACGAACGACACGCAACTTCTTCCCAGACTGGCGTTCCCAATTGCTCTGGGTGGCTATGAAGAAAGCCGCCACTTGGTCGCGAGTCACCAGGCATTCGACAGCCGCATAATTAGAGAAGTTGTCCAGCGCAATGACGAAATAGCGTTCATGGGAGGGTCCCTGAACCAGGAAGGGCCCACATATATCCATATGGATCAATGCAAGCAGTTCAGATGCACGGTACGCATTGTGGTTGTATGGTGCTCGCGGAGTCTTCCCTAGAATGCAAAAAACACACTTCGTGTGCTTGGTCTTCCCATTCCAAACCACCCCCTTTCCATAGGATCCGGTTAGAACCTTCTTCGTGGACTCAACACCTGCATGAGCTAGGTGTTCATGCCAGAGCTCAAAATCAGCTTCTCGAGGTGTGAAAGATGCGAAGGCCATTGCGGGAGAAGGGAGAGCAGGATCATCTAGAGCTGGTGATGGGGGAAGTAGGAACTCACACTGGAGAAATACTAGGCGACCATGCATTTCGGCGGTGAAGACTTGACCTGAGAGCGTAGGATGATTTGATGGAAGATGTACCGTTGCATAGCCATCTGGGGAGAAGTGGACTGGCATCCTAGCCTCGAGGAAAGCACCAACCGAGAGCAGATTGAACGGAGAATCTGGTCCATGCAGACAGTTGTGCAAGGTGAGAACTACCGACGCTAAAGCCGTCCGTACACGTGACTTGATTATCCCTCTTGCTTTGGTCGATAGGATGCCACTACTCGCAGTGCCAACTGCCATCACTCCCTCTGGATGATACGTCCAGAAGTAACCGCAATCCTGGATGATATGATGTGTACAGCCGGAATCAAACAGGGCCTGGAAATTTCGAACTAATGCTGCTAGAGCCAGTGGATCCGAAGTGAGAAGGGCTGCAGGCTGATGTAGCGGAGAGAGAAGCGCAGGGTAACAGTCCACACAACCAACACACGGTTCAAAATCAGTTTCATTGTTGGTTGAACTACCGTGAATATCACTGTTACTGGTAGGAACATCCTCCCCATCTTCCGACACTTCCAGGACTGGCACGGCGGAAAGAAGAGCTTTAGGACGTGGAGGTGTTACAGGTTTATGAGTTGAGTCCTCCTCCGGTTTTTGGCTTCTACGATGCATATGCTCGCAATGGTCGTAACCACAATGAGGGCAAAGGAAACAGCCAGTAGTACTGGATTGAAAGCATTGCTCGCAAGCCTTACAGGCAGGTGGCTTCTTTCCAGTACCAGCAGAAGATGATACCGAGGGTCTGGAATGAGAAGATGTGGTCATCGCATCGATCTTCACGTCCATGGCGGCAGTTTGGAAGAACTGAGCCAACCAAGTATCGTCGATCTCACCGGAGCATGATGCAGTGTTGACCTTTCACCGAAGTTCGTTCCAGAGAGCACCAGTTTGTGGTATCAACGTCACAAAGCTCATTGCGATGTCGACTGGGGCATATGGGAATTCGGATTGCCTGAGCCTCTCGATACCAGACCTCTATGATAAGATGAAGTCTTCAGGAGAGCCCGAAGTGTACCTCGTAGTGCAGAGTTGGACTTTCTGTATGAAACCGTCGGTATAGTCGTTATTCGCATACCGCTTCTTCAGCATTCCGTAGATCTGACGAGCCGTAATCTTATCCTTGATAATCTTATTGATTGGCGGGATAAAAGCAGCCGGTCCTTTACCCAGACGAGCTGTGAGTATGCTGGTGACAGCAGCGTCAAGTTGCCAGAATGACATGTAGGTGGCAAGTTCTGGTTGAGTATAATCACGAAAGAGCTCGGGAGGGTGGATGACATGCAACAAAGGACCGTCTGTATCTTCATCGTCGTTAATATGCCCCATTGCGCCCAAAGTCCATATAGCTGCAATAACCACATTATTCCAGGAGGTCCAATCTTTCGAGTCAGTGAGAACCGGTATGAGCGAAAGAGAGGAAGAGGATGTAGTTAAAGAACGACTACTACGAAAAAGAGGACCTAGTTCTACAGCAGCGGGAGCGCTTGATGACCATTCATGACAGGTGGAAGATACTGAGGTTGTTGCAATGGGTAGTATCCCCCAGGAGCCGGAAGAGCATACACAGGTTGGTAAGCTGGAACAGCTTGGGCAGGAAGCCCACCCTGGATGTTCATTACCGGAGGCATTTGGACAGGTGGAGGAGCGTTTATTGCTCGAAGAGGAATCCTTGGCTGTCCATAATGCGGCACAGGGTTGTGGACGTGAAGCATCCCAGGCGGCTGCCCTCCCTGGTATGGTAACTGTAGTCCAAATGTAGTTGTTGGGTTAACACCATTCCCTTCAAGTACAGGTGGATGTACAGTTGGATGTGTTGGTTGCGGAGCCATTACCGGGACCTGTACCATAGTGTTGTTTGGATGATATGGTACTGTGATGCTTTGGTCGTGGTGAGGCTGCGGCATTGTTACTGCAGGAATAAGAATTGGTGGTGCAGTAAAATTTCGTTCTGGTAAGTGATATCGACCTCTTCCTGACGGTGTTGGCACGGCAGAACGTGTGATGACAGGGAGAGAGGGTCATTGAGGTAATCTAGACAAAGGACGCTCCGTCGCATGGCGTGAGGTGAAATGCGGTGGTGTTTCTCGGACAAAATGCGAGCGTTCTGGTCTAGGTTGGAGAGACAGGGATTGTCGTGCGTCCGATGGAGGAGGTAGCGGAGGAAGCGGACGATTGTGAATTTGAGAATCCCGTTCAAAGATGTCATGCTGTCGTGAATGGGTCATAGCGTTCGTCGGCTGCTCTGCTGATTCTAAAGAAAAGATTGGGTCAATAAAAGGACGGCGAGGAATCATGTTAATATTATGATAAAAAGACGGTTGATTATTTGGAGAACCATATGTATTTTGCGCGTTTGAAAGACTTTGTTCGCGCATAATTCTAGAAGAAAAATTTTGAGACGCATTATTCTGACGGTGTTCGCATGGAGTGGAAGAGAAAAAATTTGAGAAAATTGAGGTAATACCAGAATTCTTAAAAGATGTAGTGGTATAGGTCAAAAAATCATCAGGGGCAGAAGTTACTGGCTCTCTAGCTGGACCTGGACCTGGAATGCAGGAATTAACGGTTTCAGAACGGTTCGGGTGAGACGAGACAATATTGGACGATGCGTCCGCGGAGGCAAAATTCATGTTCGAAGAGAAGACGAGGAAAACGTCAGTGATGATCCGCAGTAGAGGCTAGTCTTTAAAAGATGCCCATAACCTGTTGACGGGCCTACTACCGTGCAGGGAACCGGAAAAAGGCCGAAGAGAAAGACCTAGCGAGTAAATACAAATATTAACGAGCTATGTAATGCGTCAAGAAAGAAAGACATGAAAAAGAAATCACGAACCACTCCAGAGCAGGAAAAGCAACTGGAGAAGTGACATGTGACAAAGTGACTATATAGCATGAGACAGTCACGTGGACTAGTCGTCCTTGTAAATAGCAGAGTCCCACTGCAACAAGCAGCAAGTACCAAACTTGGGATTTGCTGAAAATGACTTGGACAACTTCTCACACATCCAATGTAATGCATGACAGTGAGGGCATTTTACATTCATCTTGCCCAGATAAAGGTTATCAAACAATGGATCTGCCTCATTAACAGGCCTGCAAGCAGGAAAAGTGGATCTGCGTCTTGCAACAGGCTGTGCAAAAGGATCTTGAAAATCATCCCTTGGATCATTTTGTTCAAATCCACCATCAGGAAGCATAGGTGGTGGTGATGGTGGTGGTAGTAGTGGCACAGGATGTTGTAATGGAAGAGGTGGTGGTGATCCAGGTTGAACAGGCAATGGAGCTCGAGGTAGTGGTAATGAAGCCTGAAGTGGTTGGAGTGGAGCCTGAGGTGGTTGTAGTAGAGCCTGAGGAAGAGGTGGTGGTGGTCCAGTAGGTAGTACATGTGTCACTGGAGGTCTACCCCTTGAACGCATAGAAGGGTGAGCTGGTATAGCAGTAGATGGAGGTAGTTGTATTGGTGTCTAAGGAGCAATGAGATTCTGTCGCAGTGCATCTGCTTGCTTTCGCAATTAACCTATTGAAAGACCCATAAAAAGATTAGCAGCATTTTTACTATGGCCACGATCACAACCATGGCCACGATTACGACCATGACCATGGCCACGATCATGACCATGGCTACAACCACAACCATGGCCACAACCACAACCATGACCACAACCACAACCATGGCCATGATCACAACCATGGCCACAACCACGATCATAATCACAACCATGACCACAACCACGATCATGGCCATAATTATGGCTATTGCCACAATCACGACCATGACCATGACCATGACCACGACCATGGCTATAACCATGATCATGACTACAACCACAACCATGGCCACCATCATGACCATGGCCACAATCACAACCATGGCCATGATCACAATCATGGCCACAACCACAACCATGGCCACAACCACAACCATGACCACAATCATGGCCACAACCACAACCATGGCCACAATCACGACCATGCACTACAGATAATCATCTCACGCAGGGCATCTTTGAGAGAGGCTGAAGAGATAATTAAGGGTTAATAAATAATATAGACTCAAGATTATAATTAAAGACAATTGAAGAGAAAATAAAAGAATTTGTATTGGTATTTGGATAGTGCTGCCAACGCAATCTGACAAAGCAATCAAATTCGGTAAGCAAGAAAGAATCTGTCTCGAAATGGGTTGCCCGCTCGGATAAACCTTGGCTTTCACGAGCCAGATTTGAGCCTGCATGCCAAGTCCAATTGTTTTTTTGGATCAAATGGGCTGCCCAACTAAGCAAGATAATCTAATTGTTTAAATTTGTGGCTATTTCAAGGTTTGAATCTATATTCGAAATTTTCTCTTAATTGTCTCTTTTCACAACCTCAAGGGTGCTCTGCATGAGGTGAATGGTGGAAGTGCTGCAACCTGCTCACCAATTCCCTGAGTTAGCTGAAGAGAAGTCCCATCATGATCTACATCAATGAAATGTCCACCATAACCATGTAACTGCATTGGAGCATCACTGTGATTGTGGTTATCAAGAAAAGGATCATCTTGATTACCATGTTGAACAGGATGTCCAGTTTGAGGTAAGCAACGGCTGACAGGACTATCCATAATCCTGTTGTTATGTTCATGCTCACGCTCAGCATTACGATGTCGTTGAGGAGTGTTAGGTGGTGTTTCCCTAGATAGATCAAGAATGTTTAGTATAATGTACAAAGTTACCTACATCTAAAGCAACACCAAAAAGAGTACCAAAACCTATCAAAATCAGTCTATTGAATACAATCAATGTTCTTGTGTAGCTTACCCAGAGGTTATTAGAGATATACATGCACTTGTGACAAATGCCAAATAGTGGCAAGTAGATGTGGTAATGCTTAGGATGAAGCAGTAAAAAGAGTCCTGGATTCAGCACAGAAGATACTTACTTAGAGCAAGGTGGTAGCACTGGTGGGATGGTTGGGGGCCAGAAGAAAGTTCTGTGCTGGCAGACATGCAGCAGCCTTGCACACAATGCATGCAGTACTGAAAATAGACATACAGCCATGCTGCTGACTGTAAATAGCCCAGGTGGCCACAAAACATTAACCTACTACCAAAAATAGCCTATGCCGCACTGCCGTTGATGTCATTTAGCGCGTGTCTCAGTTCTAGCATCACTTCAGGCTGCCTCTAGACCACACCACCTTAGGGTGAACCTCCCAGTGGGATAAATCACCCTAAGGTAGGTCAAAGACCTTTGGTCTCTCCAAATTATGTGGTCCTCTCAGTGGTCTGCTCATGGTCCGACCAATCTGAAAGCTTGTTCCCATGTGGTCTTGCATGGTCTGACCACTGGTCAGACCCACACCTGTGGTCCTTCTCATTGGTCGGACCCCTAACATGTGGTCTGACTCACTGGTCAGACCCTGCCTGTGGTCTGGCTACCTGGTCAGACCATACACCGACCAACTGCAATCATCTATCCATATGGTCTGCCCACCCTCATTGTGGTCCGACCAATTCCAGTCATCTACCTACATGGTCTGCCCACCTTGATTGTGGTCCTTGAATGTGGTCCGACCATTATGACTGGATCCAACTATTACATATGTATTCATTGCATTCATAAGTTAAAAGTAAACTGCCTTGTTGAGTATAAAACATGTTTAATCATCATATACTTGTTGACATGCATAATCCCTAAACCCATCTGCTATTTCTAGACTTTCCATTGCTTCAACAAGCCCATCATCACTCCAATTATCTTCTTCAGACTCAAGATCATCAGATTCATTCCCCTCATCAGACAGCTGATTTACCGAAGCTTGGACAGCTGCCACTCTTGCATCTAGAAGTTCTGCTTTTGTTGGGCCCCATGATTCTTCTGGGTCTTCGTCAATAGATCCAAGTGTACTATACCAATTTGCACAAAGCCGAAGCAAATACTGTCAGTGAAGTTGCAGCTGATAGCATAGCCCAGGCATATCATCTAGAATAATTTAGAACATGGTTATAACAGATGCTTCACATACCAGCTGCTTCTAGTGCTTCATTTACAATGAGCCATTCCTCTGAGAACCACTCTTTCAGAGACCGTGTTTCCATAGTTAGCCTTTCTCTCTCTTCATTGCAACGATCTTGTTCAAGCATTGCTTTGATACCCTCCCGAACTTCTTCATCACAGAGCCATGGTGGTGGTTCAGTTGATTCTTCTGACTCAGTAAGTCCAATGTCTTGCCATATGTTATCGTCAATATCCAATGTAAACAGATTTGCCAAGTCAATGTGGAGGGGGGGAGGACACGTTTCTTATCCTCCTTGATGACACGGATGATGTTGTCCACTAGCTTGTTGTATTTTTTAGCAAGAACCTGGATACTTGGGTCATGTCATTTCACAGACATTTCCATATGTGCTTGAAGTTTTCTCTCCGAGTCTGAACATTAGAAGAGATAGCACAGGTTAGATTAACTTACTATTAATGTGTTCACGTACTGAGCATTCAACCCTATCTCACTCAAATTTGCGAGAAATGAGCCGTTGGCGAATGCGTATCTTCAGGGCCCTGGCATTCATCACCATCTCAGCATACCTGTTCTTGAGAAGACGATCCAGTTGTGAGCGTTCGTTGGCTCCAAATGCTCGTTCCTTGAGTTTGACCTGCTCATCTGCCTTTGAGAGCTGTGCTTCCTCTTTTTGAAGGTCAGACTGTGCGATTACAATCTCATGATCGAGAGAACTGGTGTCCGAAATAATCCTCTGCAGTTGGCGCACATGAGCACGGATTGTGTCCCGTGCCAATCGCAACCATTTAGCCTCTTCAATAGCTATTTTGCCTTTATTTTTTGACTGTCCTAATCACTCTCAGTAGGATAATTGAAAGTTTATCTCACATACTAGGCAATGGTTGAGTCTGGGCTTCTACTTGAAGACACCATTGTTCCCGCAGAAAGTCTATCCCTTGATCAATAGAGTTCAACTTTTCCTGTGCATCAAGGCTACAAGCACAACATTGGTGTGTCTTCCTGAGGATCCATTTTGCCATGCGTTCCAAGTTTTCCTCCATCAAGTGATGAATTTCACTATCCAGGGTACGAAGACGAAGATGATACTACAGACAGTCAGTTTGGACCTTCAGTATATTGTATAGAACAACTCACACCACATATACGCAGGAATGCAATCAGGAATCTGAGGAGCTTCCATATTCTCTCACACCCCTCACCATCCGTCAGTCCAAACCACAAACATTTTTGAGGATGATATATAAGTTGGCAAGGCCAACCGTGACCGAACGCATGGAATACTGATAGTCCAAAAAACAGTCGGTCAATGTAGCGGTCCAGAAATCCCCATTTGAGACAGCTTCGATGGAGCTGGCAAATGATATCATATAGGAGACCAAGCTTCCACCAGCGGGGCACATGCTGGAAGAACGTCTCGACAAGGGCAAGTACATAAGCTTGTTTTTCTCCTGCAGATTTCATGTTGACCATCCAAAGAACCCGATCATGACGACAAATCAGAGCCATCAGACCAGTAACGTCGAAGAATTTTGTGCTTGCCTTCTCACGGGATTCTTCTGCCACAGTGAAAGAGTCATTACAACCATCCAAGACTGAGCGAGATCCTTGTGTTCGAACTTGTCATCACCTTCAGAACAAGGTGCGCTCCCTGGTTTGGTTGTGTTCCGCGGTGGTTGGATACTCTCGACATAATCTTCCATGCACTCGACAAGTGTTTCATCCACAAAAAATGATTGCGGATGCTCAAAAACGGGGTTGCGAACTTGTTTGTTATGTTTTTGCTGGAAACAGGCGTCCACAGAGGCCATGCTGTGAGGTCTGATTAAAATTGAACCTGTCAACATCATTTCCTGGTGATATGGAATGAACTTACCCAGACTGTAGCGTTGTAGAGGATATCTTACCACCAAAACAAAGAGGACAACGAGCACGTAGGTACTCACTTGGGTGATCCCTCAGTGGCGGGTCTGTGAATGGATTGTCAATACTCTCTTTTTCTATCCGTGGTTACTTTCTCCTGGAGTTGACATTCCAAGGCGGACTCTGCATCTTATAGGAGTCGGCTGCATGTAGAGATGGGGTAGGAGAAGGAGAACGAGCGCGTTTTGTCGAGTTCCCTCGCCCCAAGCCCTCAACAACAATTCTGGTCGGGGGAGTTGATGCTTTCTCGATGCAAATCAAACGAGATGCCTCCAAGACCTTGCCCACAAAACAGCTGGTAGCATCTTTGAGACTGTTGTACCAATTTAAAGCATTACCGAAGCGGCGATGCAGAGAGTCCTGTAAAGCTTAAGTTGTCTATTGTATAAAAATAACAATGACCTACCACAGTATCAAGCTTATAACCAAGTGAACTGAGACAGTCTTCCAATGTGTGAGATATTGCAGTGACATTGGGAGATACACGCAGAAAAAGTTTTCGTCCAAATTCGAGGACCTTCATGTCTACAGCAAGTGAAGGTAGAACCGGGGCGCACAGAAACAGCCCACGTTGAATCAGTTGTATCCCAACGGGATGGAGGTTGCATCGACGGAGTGTAATCTCTTCAACATCAGAGAAACGGATGATTTTGATTCGAAGAGTATGCCCCTGCTCACATCTGCAATCATAGCGATCGGGGTGTGTTGGACTAAGTCGTAATGACTGTGTACTCTCCCAAAGGTGCATGAATGGCTGGATTGCCGCAGGGATCACTTCTTCTTGCCATTGTTTCCACTGTGCAGTTTTCCGACGTCGCGTACGTGACATACTGTCTTTGTCACCTTCAGCTGTGGTGTATATCAACATTGACGTGTCCGTGTCCACTACATGCACATTTTCTTCAAACTCATGTTCCTCGTCTCTCACCAGAGGTGCTGGTGGACTGGGGATCCTTAAGGGAGGTTGATAAGGAAGGTTATGGTGTTGAGCTTAACCTTGGGATCCAATAACAGCCACCAGTGCAATTTTTTGCAAACGAGCACGATGATGAGGTAGCGTTGGTGCAGGTTCCAATGCGAACGAAGGCTGGGTGCGCGATATGATTGCCTTGGTATGTGGGCGAGCCATAGAGTAGTGTTTGATTGTTGTGACCTTGTTGCATTGTTTTACGCTTCAAAAGTCCATGACAAAGCATGCGTAAACAACTATCATTTCAAGAAATACAATACAATTACTGTAACAACTGACTGAGGGTTAGCTTGGGAAAGAACGGGTAGTTCAACACTTACAAAGGATGGTAATTATAATGGTTCATGCACATTTACCAGCACGCTCGGTTGGTTGGCTAGGTATGGAGCCAATTTGAATTGGTGATGTCGCTGCGTTGGTGGGAGGTGTTGCATGGCCATGCTTGAAAGGCGGCGAGGAAGGATAGCCGCTCGTCGGAATGATTCGTAAAAGAGCTGAGTGTATGTTCTGGCTATTTTGAGCTCCAGTTCAGCGACTTTGTCTGGAGGCCATTCTCGTTGCAATGTTTGAACAATTAACCTGCTAGGATTGACCGACTTCCACTTGGCCATGACTCGCGATATTGCAAACAGGTAATGAGCACGTTCTCTGGGGGAGAAACTAGCAATTCCATGGTTTGCGGCAGAAAGAGATGGAACGGCAAACGATTGGTCAGGGAAGCAGTTCATGAGCATCAGATCTGAGTCCTGTTGTTCTTCATACACGGTTCCTATCCTTTGCCAGCGATCCAGAGCCTGGAACTCAAAACGAAAATTGATCTCCGCCAGTTCCCAAAGAATCTGTTCAAAGTGCATGTCCCACAGGTCATTGAACACGAGACCTTGCCAGGATGCACTCTCCGTAGATAAATTGAGCCTTTGAGACACCTCCACCTCGTCATTTCCGACTGTATTCCCCAAAAATGAAAGCATTTCTTCATGCAAGCGTTTGGTTTCTTTTGCTCGGATTTCCGGTGTGTTTCCGGTGTTCTGAGCAGTGAACTCTGCTCCCAGGAGCGCAGACCAAGCCTTGCCATGCTTTGGTTTGGCTAACGAGGATGAAAAGTTCAGGCGTAAGATGAGAACTGGTCGGTATTTCAACCAGGCAGCGAACATAGCATGAGATTTGGCTGTTGACTCCCTGGATATAAAGGAAGCCGGCGCCGGTACAACATAACCACTGTCGGTTGGCAGCTGCTCAAAGCGAAACCTACTAGATGCAGTATCGACATTCAGCTGCGCCCGTTGCCATGCAGGAATACCAGGGGGGTAAAGAACCGAGCTGGGATCATCAAACTTGCTTGGAGGAATATTGGAAAGACGAGCTTGTCTACCTGTACTTCGTCAGAGTTGGTTGCATTGTACAAGTAACCCACTTACGATCTGATGAGGCTTTATATTGTCGCTGACCTGTTGTAAGCGCTCTTTGACGCTTGGAAGAGCGGGAGGGACCAGTTGACAGCAGCAAGGGCTCTGGCAGAGCAGCGCCATTGAACGGATCAGGGAAATGTATGCAGTTTCTCCCATAATTCCGAATTGCTAGATATCTAGCTGGATTCGAGGCCGAGCCAACAAATATGGGTGCACCAAATGGGAATGGGCTGGTGGACAGAGAGAGGTCTGCGGGAAACTGCATAGAAGCAATTTCCTCAACGTGACAGTGCAAAACGTGAGTGTATGGGCATATGAACCAATGGTAGACACCCATCAGTTGGAATCGTTGAGCATGCTCCACACCGAAGACATACGCTCCTACTGTTGAGGCATAGGAGGTGGCGGGAGAAAGTGTGATACCCTGACGGCTAGACAAAATAGTTTATGTAGGCTTCAATTTCCAGCAAGTTACGCTGTACTGCACGTACAGTGCGGCACATAGAACAAAAACCCATGGTGAGATATTCGAGGTGTTGTAACAGAGGGTCTGTGTCAAAAAGTAACTGGCGCAAAGGCTTTGTGTCTCTGTCAGGAAAGTACTTGCGATTCGCCTGCATCTTATCTACTAAAAAACTGACAGGGATGCTAGATTGGGCTGTCGCAGCTTTCCGAGCCCAGTGCACGCATCTTCAGACCGCAGTACAAAATCCTGGTGTTCAGGTAAAATCCAGAGAAAGTCGCCATCAGGGTCTGCAATGTCCTTTTCACGATGGCTGATCAGCGGAAGGTGTGGTAAGGACGGAATGTATGGCTGCGGCCAGACCAGATAATCGTCATCCGCAAAGTAGTAATCTGAGCGTTCTAGGACGCTACGATTACCGCCGACAGGAGGCACTGGAATAAAGTCACAAGCAGAGGTTGTAATGACACTGTATTCGTCGTCGACGACTGCAGCAAGACGAACTGCATCTAAATTTTATAAATGAATATATGTCAATTTGAAGGCAGGGAAGAGAACATACCCAAGTTGGTTGCATAATTCGGCAGAGCGAGGAGCCTCTTTTTGAGAAACAGCGACTGGTTTCGTAGTAGGGCTTTATGAGTAGTATCCATGGTCGGATGTAGAGCAATACGAACGCACACTTTGTGTGGCGGATGCCTGAGGAGTGAAACCGACTGTTACAGCTGGAGGAGGTTGCATCGCAATGCCTCCAAGGATAAAATGATTGTACAAAAGCTATAATAGTTTTAAACATGCCATTCTACAAGCAAAAGAACGGGCTAACCTTCATTGGTTTCGTTTGAGTGGAGGCAAGATCTGTGACACGATGCACGTGACTTGCCATGCGTTCTTCTCTTCCGTGTTGCGCCAGTACAAGGTAGGTCAGCGGCTGCTCTTAACTGTCAAGCTTACCCATACCACTAAGCTCGTTAATGGTTTGAATTAAAATTGGCATTTATTACATTCTCCCTGGAGGCATTGCGACGCAACCTCCTCCGGCTGTAACAGTCAGTTTTCACTCCTCAGGCATCCGCCACACGAAGACATACTACACTACTATTCAACATTATACTGGCAATGATATCACGTCTCTCGTCATCAATCATTTGGCTTAGGTAGTCGAGACCACCTCTTCGAGTGGAAATTTGTTCGGACCGTTGTTGGGAGCGCGCTCACATGATTGTCTGACATAAATAGACCATTGTTGCACGCCAGATCTCAATATACAACACTTCTCCTTCATTATGCCCGCAACGCGCAGCCAAATTCAAAACTCCACTACCCAGACTTGGTCCACTCGCAAGAGGGGTGGTAATGAACCGCTCCAAGCTCTCCCATACTCAACTGCAGGGACCAGAAAGAAGACTAGCGCAACGACGGCCAAGAAACCCACACAAACTGTAAGCAAAAGCGATCATGAGAAGCTGGAGTATGCTCACCGTGTTGTAGAAAAGCCAGAGAATGGACCAAGCCGAATGTGATGTGCCAGAGGGGCCAGAAGCAATCGTTAACACCAACGATCCTGTGCATCAAGAGACGCCCCCTTTACAACCTCAACCTCAACCCAGTACCCAGAAGCTGCCTTGTGGAAGTGCGAGCGAGCCGATTCCTTTACAGTCACAGACTGCACGAAGTTCGCCTCCTCCACAGGCCGAGGTTGCAAATCCACCGCATGGTAATTCTCTCAATTCTCGGCCACGCGAGATACCATCCGGTGCTCAAACCCCTCCACCACCAAACACTTAAACCCCTCCACCGCTAGACGTGGTGCTCGAACCCCTTCACCACCAAACACTCAAACCCCTCCACCGCCAGATGCTCAAACTCACGGTTCTCGAACCCCTTCACCACCAAACACTCAAACCCCTCCACCACCAGATGCTCAAACCCCTCCGCTGCCAGATGCTCAAACCCCTCCACCGCCAGATGCTCAAACCCCTTCACCACCAGTTCACCAATTCGTATATGGCATACAAACTCGCTGTCCCCTGTCATTCAAAGCAGGAGACCTCGATCCTATGTTTGAAGAAGAAGACAGTCGAATTTTGCAAGCTGAGCTGGATGGCAAGTCTCCCCCCCAGTACCGCGGTGATGACGAGGACTTCGACATCGTGTATGACAACGACGAGCATTCCTCTGATGATTATAAGCATAAGCATGACGCAGACAAGGCGAGGAAGGGCCAGCTGCGCCATCTTAACAAGTTGACATCTCCTACGACCAGTGAAGAAGAGGAGGAAGATGAACGTGCGCTTGGGTCGGTATCACCTACTGGCGACCTTCATCAACTTCCTGCAACACCAGGAAACTGGGAGGAACCATTGGACGATGCAGATTACGACCCAGCTGGACCATACAATCCTGATGAAGGGTTTGACGGTGAGACTGCATACATCAAGCCAGGACCTATCAGCGAAGCTACGAAGGCTGAAGCGTTTGCGATCAAAGAGGAATACGAACATCATATGTCAGCTCTAGCCCGTGAAAAGCATGTTTCTGTTCATGCTCTATTTCGCCTGGTGGGGGAGAAGACTCCCAAGCATCGTGCAGTTTCTGCTTGGAACGCATTTCAAAAGTATGAGGCTGTGCATCATGGAAGACCTGATGGAGGTGAGTGTATATTTGAATACCACACAAAGCTAATAGGTTGTACAGCTTCTCTGGAAGACTACGTTAAGTTATTAGCTGCAGAGTATAAGGCCCGAATAAAATGATTGGATAACCCCGATGATCCTGCACAGCTACTTGAAGAGTTCGCAAAAGAGATCGATTGGTTCAATGACCAGATGAACGTTGCTGTCGAAGTTGTCAAAGACAAGAGCCTCAAAACGGTGGCAAAGGTAGCTGTCAAAGAGGTGTCTGATATTGTTCGTATGTTTCTTTCTCGGCTTTTCTTGGCTGACTGGGATCTGAAACAGGCGCAAAAATGGTATCAGCTCTACAGCATGGTCATTTGGGGATGGTTAATCAGTACAGAGCGGGATGCCAGCGGTGGAACGGCCAGTGTCATCTGGGGACCACCGGGACCCTTTGAATATCTGAAGATGAAGCTGGGTGCTCAGAATATAAGACGTCAACTGCAAGACCAGGAGGCAGATTTAATATCAGTGTCATTCCTATTATGATGTTGAATATGCTCAATGACTGGTACAGCATTGAAGCCAGACAACAGCGAGGCGAAGACACTGAAGCATCATCTTACACCACAAAACTTAGACTAGCTGACCAGAAGAGCAAGAAACGAGATGCTGATCGACAAAAGCTAGTGATTCATCTCAACCATGATTTCGGTGAGTGGGTCCCCTTATTCGCAGAGCACGGTTAATACCTCACTATAGCTCAGTTACATGCCCAAGATGATGACTTTCCGATACCAAAAACAATTCCATGGAGTAACTGGAGAAACTGGGCGTATAAAAACCGAGTTACTTTGCTCAACTGGTGTCCAAATGCACCAGTTCCATCCCAAGGCTTTACTGACTTCAAGAACAAGAATTTTTCCAGTGAAATGCTCGAGCAGCTTGTTCGGCCAAGGGATCGTCAGGCTGGAATTGCCCCTCACATTGAAGACGAAGACAAGAATGCGGGTATACGGATAATTAGATGGAGTGATGGTAGGTATTTCTCACTCTGTTCTACACTCCATTTTCTCATGTAGCATTTCAGAAGAGCGAGACCTGGATCTCGTGCGTATGGCTGATGTACCCCTGGTGATAGACTCCAACGGGAAAGTTCTTCTCTGCGTAATGGACTCCCCAACCTACCTCAAGGATTTAGGCCGTGAACGACAGGAGAGAAGTGACTTTGATGAAGCCCGTCATCACCACCTGAAGCTCCTTCCTCATGGTCCGTGTCTGCTGTTGAATGATGATGAGTCTGAATCAGAACAATCCTCATTTCATCATCATGATGGCTCTAGTGACGCTTATTCACCCCATAACCACTGAGACAAGCCTACAAATTACCCACTCCAGTCTCATCCACGCAATGATGATAGAACATATCCAAGGTCAAAGAAGGGTAGTGCAAAGTTGAATTTGAATGCCAAGTTACGTGCCAAGTTACAACCCAAGCACAGTGCAAAGCGGAATCATGGAGCTGATTGGAGTGATGAAGATGAACAACGTCCCCACAAACAACAGAAGACTGGTAACTCTAGACAGAGATCATAATGTAAAAACTTTGAAACAATAGATTCTTTGAGATATTCAGAAGTGAGTTACGTGCCAAGTTACAATCCAAGCACAGTGCAAAGTGGAATCATGGAGCTGATTGCAGTGATGAAGATGAACAATGTCCCCACAAACAACAGAAGACTGGTAACTCTAGACAGAGATCATAATGTAAAAATTTTGAAACAATAAATTCTTTGAGATATTCGGAAGTGTTAAAAATATAAAGCATGTCGTCAGCTACTAAATTCTGTCACTGATGTGGGAAGGAGTTTTCCTTATAAATATCCTAAGAAAGCAAAGATAAGACAATCTACAGTAGCATGAACTGATACATTTGGTCGGACCACAATCAAGGTGGGCAGACCATGTAGATAGATGATTGTGATTGGTCTGACCACCACATGTATGGTCTGACTGATAGCAAGACCACAGGCAGGGGTCGGACCAGGGAGTCAGACCACATGTAAGGGGCCCGACCAGGGAGTCAGACCACATGTAGGGGGCCCGACCACTGAGTCAGACCACATGTACGGGGTCCGACCAATGAGAAGGACCATAGGTGTGGGTCTGACCAGTGGTCAGACCATGCAAGACCACATGGGACCAAGCTTTCAGACTGGTCAGACCATGAGCAGACCACTGAGAGGACCACATAATTTGGAGAGACCAAAGGTCCTTGACCTACCTTAGGGTGATTTATCCCACTGGGAGGTTCACCCTAAGGTGGTGTGGTCTAGAGGCAGCCTGAAGTGCTAGCATTCCAGAGTGGACCCAGGTTGATTAGTCATGCTTATATAAATTAGCCAAACAACCAAACACCATGCTATTTTACATTATAGATGTCTGCCTCAGTTCTGTCACCAAGAGTCTCACCTGCATGCAAGAAGAATGGGATGTCCACTC
>QLOY01001037.1:0-29534 GCA_003313965.1 Megacollybia marginata | reverse complement strand
GTAGACTTCTATTTTAGGATGTGTCGCATCTCCTCAGTGTGTCGCATTTTGGCTATTACGTGGCATGCTATTTTGAGTGTGTACGTCGCGTCTTGTATATCCCCACCGAAGCATCTCCCCATTTTTCACCAAAGTACTTGGTCATATAAGCATTGAATATTGAACGCTGAAGCAAATGTACCGGAAGAGTGTCGGGATAGTCACATGGCTCGAATGCAAGTCATACTGTCATTTGGAATAATAAACTGGCTACGCGACGCTATTATAAGTATGAAGATTCCTTTGAGCGTGATGCATGAGCAACTCTCCAAGCTTTGTCCACTCTTCATCATATGCAATTGGAGAAACGCTAGGCATAGGCAGGCATTTCCCGATGACAAGAGTATTCCGTGGGTGACGGAACGGCATGGGTCCCAACAAGCGCGATGGCCGGAAGAGTCGCTGCCTGTCTGCATTGAGTATCCACCCTTGCCTGTCCCTTCGCAAATCATCAGCCTTGCTCCTCTGTCCATTCAACAAGGACTCTATGTCCCAAACACGAACTGTGTCATCAATGACCAAACTTGAGCCTGACGATATGAAATGTTTGCTGTCTGGAGAGAACGCCAGATTTTCCACCAAACTGTGTCCAGTAAGGGTTGCAATGTTTTGACCAGTCAAAACATCCCAAATCAGAATGTACTCTTCATGTCCTGACACAAGGAATCGTCCATCTGGTGAATAAACAAGCGAGTAGAGCGAGTATACATGATCGATCAATGTTGCATGATCTGTCTCCGGGGCTTCGAATGTTGCAGAGCATGGTGACTCTGAGGATAGATCCGACACGTTCCAGACTTGGATGGTAGTCCCAAAGCCAATGGCAATGTGAGTGCCATTAGGTGAAAATGCAGCCGCGGAACCTGGACATGTGAATATGCATGCTCCGGTTGATATGTTCCAGACCCTGGCTGTGTCATCATCCTCCGAGGCCGAGACAATATGGGTCCCATCCGGAGAATAGGCAGTGGAGGAGACAAACTTTGTGTGGCCACGGAAAGGACTAGTCGGAATCTCTCCTGATGTGCGATTCCACACTCGGATGTCTCCCGACCTGCAACCCGCAACAATATTAATATGGCTGTTATCGGGCGAGAAGGAGAGTGACATAATCAAATCCTTATCAGGAACCTCCATTAATACGCTCTCCTCTTCTCCTGTCTCGCTATTCCACACTCGGCAAGCACCATAGCCCAGTGCCAAGAACTTTCCATCGGGAGAAAAAGCGGATTGGAGGTAGTCACCCCAATCATGCTTGATTGAGGTTGAGGAAAGCTCGGCTCCACTCTCCGCATCAAAGCGCCGAACAATACGGTTTTCAATGTTTATGAAGATGTGCCTTCCATCGGTAGCTGCTGCACGATGTATCTGAGCTAGTCTAGGGATTTCATCCCATTTGTTATTCGGGTGTGGCACAATAGAAGAAAGTGTGGAAGGGTAGCGAGCACGGTAATGATTTGCAATCAGTGAGGATGTTGGAGCGAATGGAATGGTGGAGAAATAGACAGAGGCAAGTCTTTCGAAGTCATATCCAAAATGCTCGATAAATTCGAACGCATCATCAATGATATCGACAAGTTGAGCATGCTGGTGATGTGTCTGCATATTGCCCATCTTATCTCGAAGAAGTCCAAGGTGCTCTCGAGCCCTGTCCACCTGGTTCCGATCCAGTACTTCAAGCCAAAAAAGGAACTGATTTTCCATAAAGTTCAAAAGTCGTGGAATGAATACATCACTCTTGACCGCATTCACTACATGGTAGAGGAATGCAAAACACGCATAGGTTACATCTGCCGCAAAGACAGGCTTCACATCTAAGTCTGTAGTTTCCTCAGGCTCGTCCAAGCTCTTGATACAAGCCATATTGAAATGCAGTTTCTCAGGGTCAAGCAAGGTACGAAAACACCCTTCAGCTAGCCGATGATGGTTTTTCGTGAGATCTATTGGGAAACGCTTGTCGCGGGCACTGGTAATGAAATCTACAAAGGACTTGTGTGGCTTCAGCACTGTTTCCTCCGTGATTGGTTCTGTCTTTTCAAACAGAAGACTGCGACTCCGTTGAACAACATCAAGAACATGATGGGTTTCAATGCCGAGTAGCACAGAAAGGACACCAATACTGGGTACCGGCTCTTGCAGAATGACGAGGAAACCGATAACATCAAGGCGAAACGTCATCAGTTTACCAGAGACTACACGAGCCAATACGAAGCCATATAGCTCATCTAGTTTAGTCAGATCCGCATCACAAAGATCACTGACAACTTCGTTTCGACGAACTTCCGAGTCGTCGTTGTCAAGCTCAGAGGCAATCCAATGAAACGCAACTGAGGCATAGGTAAAATGACCATCCGCAAGGTAACACAGATTGCCAATCTGATGCTCATTTGGCCAGTCTTCCCACCGGCGGAACGGAGAATCTGCATACTCCTTTAAGCTTGACCTAAGGAACCTTGCGACGTCATCTCGAGAGTCGTCTGTCGGAAGCGGACGCTGTGTGACGTTATGAGGATGTGTATCGAGTACCGCTGCAATCCCCCACTCTCGCCGAGAGAGAATCAGAATTTTGACATTGGAAGGAAGCTCAGACATGGCAATGCATAGAGTAGATGTTACACTATGCAGGGCGTCTCGATTATTGCGGCCATACTTGTCCACAAACTCGTCGATGCCATCAATGATCGCGACAACTTTATTAGGTTCGCATTCAGCGATGGCGCAGAGCGGTTTCACGAAGAGACGTCGGGCCTGTTCAAGGCTGAATTCGTCAGCAATTGTTGGTGTTCGCTTCAGAGTGTCATCGAGGACAACTTGAGCGACTGGAGAAGTTTGGGCCAGTTGCATAGCTATCGTCGGGAACAGGGATTCAATGGACCTGGTGGTAGGATCCCGAAAACTGACAAAGTATTCAGCAACCAAAGTTGCCCTGGGAACCTCGTCTCTTGTTGTTTCCAAATTCGATTCAGCGCGAGTCTCGTTTCTCATCGCTTCGCAACCTGTTTTAGCACTTAGTGCTCTTCCGTCCTTCAGACATTGGACAGTGGTCAGCGCAATGGCAGATTTTCCAACTCCTGCCATTCCAGTTATCCAGAAGCAGGATGGGCCATCAGGATCATGAATCCACGCGTCAATGTCACCGAGAACCTGATCTCGAGTCTCGTGGTGACAGGGGCGCTTATACTCCCGCTGTTCTACATCCCAGTTGGCGTAATTGGCTTTGCCGACGACGCGACTGCCAAGGGCTGTCTTGATGCGCTCTATTCGCTGCAAACTGACTTGCTGTGAGATACGTCAGTTAGATGCACCTGCAGTCAGTGGGCGTCACCGTACATGCCCTAAGATCTCGTCGATCTTGTGGCCATGGGCAGCCAAGTAACGAAGTTGTCGTATCGTAGCAAGTTGCTGCCCCAGTATGTTAGAAATTAGGACAAAAAGAACGTACTTCGTACCAGGAACATTTGTCTGGCATGGGTAAGCTTCTTCCCAAACTCAGTAATAGCGGTCGATACATCCAGTCGTGCCTTTTCATCCTATTGTATCATTGAATGACAGGTGGAAATGACTCGAATGTACACACCAGTGTCTTGTTAGCCCAGGCACATATTTCATTTACGGTCTTCCTGAAGGATCATTGTCATAGGCGGAAGGATGGCATTTTCGGTGCTTACCTTGTCTCTTCCAAGTCCTCCCAGCACTGGCGAAGAGCCTTTTCGTCAGTAGTACCCTTCCCAAAAGCACCTGCTATTCGGTTCATATCAGTTACGACTTCAATAGTGAAGTCGTATACTTGTTGCTTGGCACCTGCTAGTTTCTGCGTAGGAGACAATGAGATATAGTAGTCTCCCAATGATGACGAACTTACGAGTCCAAGGAGAACAAGTTGGACCAAGACTTTAATGAGCGCTCCGGCCGGGAAGCCTATGCTGTCTGGGATGAGGTCCAATGCAGCTTTGAGTAGCTCAGACTGCAATACTTGTTGTCCTCTTTCTCGGGCCTTGTCCAACATGCCTTGTAATGTCCTCCAGATCTTCTCCAGGATGTTTTGAACCTCTGAATCACGTTGGTTTTCTTCCACGCATTTTCGATTCCAAATGTCCCACTGCCTCAGAAATGCATCTCCGCCCTCGATTTGCCAATCCTCCCATAGAGCAGATGAATGCGGTGGGGTGTTGTTCGTGATGATCAGGGTACGGGACTCGGCGACATCCAGTGATTCAGTGGCAACAGATGTAGTCATGCCATGCTTGTGAGATGTTTTCGGAAACAGTGTACTCTTCAGCCAGCCGAAGCATCCACAACCGTGAAGACCTGCTTGGTTGTCAGACATTGAAGGTGTAGTGTATTGTGAGAATCAATCAATCACCTCTGCCTGACGTTCCGCATGGCGCCTAAGGCGCTACAATAAGGGATTTTTTCGTCAATGGTCACGCTGCGCGTCTCGTCACCAAATAACATTGTTCCGCTGTATTCACGTGATACCAGCACCTTTCTTGTTTTATTATGACCGGCTACGGCGATACTCCCAGAAAATCCAAACATTCACTAGAATCCCAATTCAAAACGGCATCTATTTCGCTTGCGCGGGAGATCATTGCAGCAGACACGGAGCAAGTTCCTGTCGTGTCTCTCGAATATTTCCAGCAGAGACTCCTTCCAACCCCTCCAGCAGTTGCACTGCGCGTACTCGAAAGTCGACCGAAGGAGCTTTTCACCAAGAATAACCGATTGCATGGTTTCGCGCAAGGTCCCGCTGTTAGTGGCAAGACCGAAGGCGGAGCCTTTCGCCCTTTGAGTGCTGCATTTGACCAGTTGGTTAAACTTGTTAAGGAACA
Source organism: Megacollybia marginata (assembly GCA_003313965.1). NCBI lineage: Eukaryota > Fungi > Basidiomycota > Agaricomycetes > Agaricales > Porotheleaceae > Megacollybia > Megacollybia marginata. The sequence goes on along the minus strand of QLOY01001037.1, from coordinate 24,663 downwards.
AGACAAAGAAGCTCGCCAAACTGTGCGCTTTGTTTATGAGCCTAACCGGCAGCCCACCACAGGCACAACGAATTCATCTAAGCCAGACGGCTACTTGCAACGGATATCCGGCGAACAGACGCTGGCGCAAGAACAGCATCCTTGGGAAGATATCGTTTCTGCGGACGAATACAAACTTCGCGACGTGGATGAAACCAAGGCAGATGTATGTTGAGAGTAATCCTTATTATCCTTTGATAATCTCTTTTAGGACACGAAGAAAGTGGTGTATAGCGGCTTCCACATGCTTAGCAACGACCCTCGTCGTAGCTTTGCATTCGGAGTCACAATCGAAGATACATCGTCAAGATTGTGGTACTTCTCTCGCTCGTTCATCGTGGTCTCCACATCTTTCAACTTCATCGAAGTAAGTAGTACTCAACAACAACACGGCTCCAATTATACTTTTCCTTCTAGGACCCTTCAATAATTCTTCAGTTCTATGCTTCCCTGGCCTTCGCAACCGATGAACAACTCGGTTACGATTCGACGATCAAGCGTGTCAGGGTCGGCGAAGACCTGCAATACGAGATCAAGGTTGGGGGTACTACCTATCAAACCGTCAGCATCTTGTCCGACTTCCAGGCCAGGTGTATTACTGGCAAGGCAAACCGGACGTGGCAAGTGGTGGACAAGGAGAAAGGTGGCGAATCCCTTGTCTTGAAGGACATCTGGCTTGTCCGCGGCGCCCCAGGAGAGTATGGGATTTGGCGCGCCTTTGTAGACGAAGTCGAAAAGGCCCACAACAAAGATGATGATGATGTGCTCCATAAGCACTTCGTTCCCTTAGAAACGGAATGGTGTGTGGAGGAAGGTACAGAGGCGGAGGATATCCCCGACACCCAAATTGTGGGAACATTTTTCACAAGTTTTTCAGTCCAAAAGGCGCAGTCGCTCCTTAATCGTCGTCCGGCCAGTCAGCCCGTGGGTGAAGTCGGTCATCATGACGACGATGATGTACTCCCCAGCCTCTCCTCATTGCCAAAACTCAAATCCCGACGTCGACGTCGTCGTTCTCATTGGCGTGTGTTATACAAGTCTGCGCCACTCACCAAATTTAGTCGCGTGAAGCACATACCGACAATGCTGGACACCTTGGAAGGCACCAACAAGGGTCTGTACACTCGAATTTTGTTCATCCTTGTCTAATTACCTACTTAATAGCGTTACAGCTCTTATGGAAGTATGGCCGGATCCACCGCGACATCAGTGCAGGCAACGTTTATTATGATTCCGAGAACAAAGTGGGCAAAATATCTGACTATGAGTATTGCAAGAAATACTCAACATCCACGCCAGCCACGGATGATGTCAAGACAGTGTGTGTTTTGCATTCTAAATGCATGATTTGTTTATGTGTTTCTTCAGGGCACACAAGAGTTCATGGCTGTGGAGGTGACCGAAGGAGTCTACATGCTTAGGGCTCGTAATACACTCGGACAGGAGCATGCGTTCCATGCAAATCCCCTTCACGACTTGGAATCAATGTGGTGGCTGCTTATCTGGTCTGTGTTTTCGCACATTCCAGAATCTAGTGAGCCGTATGATGCAGATGCCGTCTCCCGGCAATCAGCAGCTAGAAGCGCATTATTCTTTCATCGAAGAGAACGAACGTTTTGCTTAACACAGGCGACATTCTTCTACGAGCAGTATGGACACAAGTCAGATCCCTTGCTTAGACCTCTTATTCAGGGAGCGGATGAGGTTCTAGCCGATCTTCGTGATATGTACACTGAGGCGGAGAAATCTTTGCCAATTCTGCCCTCAGCTTTCGGCACAGTACATGAAGCCATGATGGCGTCAATGACTAAAAACCTTGTTGGGGCTGCCACTGGCTTAGATGATGTAAAGCTTGTCCGGCTTGGAGCAGTAGGGAAGCGATTGCTTGAAGAGGAGAGGAAGGATGAGGAGGAAAAGAAAAGGAAGCGGCAGGAGGAGGAGCAGGTAGCGGAGCAGCAGCCAAACAGAAGGATGAAGTTGGAGGAGCAAGACCAGGCGGAAGAGTAACGTAGCAGAAAGTGACACGCCCAGCGTCGTACTGTAATCAGAGTCTATTTGCGATTGTGCCATTTGCGGAAGAAATCCAGCGCTCTGCAGCTTGCAATTGGGTCATGTCACTGTCACGAACTGTTTGGATAATGGGGAGCAAATAGACTTTTACTTCACCTGCCAGGGGCGTCGTGTCGACTCATTGGCAACACGAAGTCGTAAGGTAAGATTCACTGAGCATGGCAAGACAGAGTTCCGTCGCGTGGGATTTGCCTAGAGACATATATCTGCGTTTCCAAAATTCTCGGGCGTATCCATGTAATCGTCCTTTAAAGTTATTCAGCATTTAACGGAGGCATTGTCTGCCTCTTCCATCTCATTGGCCATACTTCCTCCATAACGTCTGCATCCCAAACTTTACCACCTCTAATAACATATTTCAACTCCCTCGATCTCTGCAGGCCACCTTGCCCAGAAGATTGATACCTTCCGGGTAAATCAGCAAGTCCGCCAACTTGCCCTCAGAGACGGTGCCTATACCATCGAAAAGACCAAACGTCTGTACAGCCCATGACGTCGCAGCTTGGAGGGTCTGATATGGACCCGAAGCATTCATATTTCCCATATCCGCCTCCCGCAGTGAAGAAAATCTCTGCATGATATCACTCCAAGCGGCGGGTCACCGTGTACGCCGATATGAGCACGGAACGTCCCATTCCCAATGGCAACCATCTCGGCGACTGACAAAGAGGTGTTAAACAAGGTGTATGCCAGAAGATAGTTAGTCGACCATATTCAGGACAAGAATTAGGTGCTTCACAGGCCTTCGACTTTCAGTCACCTTTTCGAGGAGATCATGTTGTGTAAAGTGTCTCAGTCTGGATTCAAAGTCAGCAAAGCGTCGTATTGACAAGGGAAAAACAAACTTGGTTTGGGCAAACGAAGACATACCTAATGATCCCAGTTGTTCTGCCATAGCTCCTCCGTAATTAACAATGTGAGTCGGTGTGTTGTCCGTTCCACTCCATGCAAAAGCTTCGAGAAGTCGTCATACAGAACAGGGATAGTGTTCAACGGTTGTCATTCCTGCATGGGCCATTAGCAAGATCTATTGTACGAATCAAACTGGCCATCAATTATGTACGTGAAAGTCCCAATCGTAATTCATGCCTCCTTCCGGCACGCAGAGCATGCTCAGATTCCTAGCAGCGAGCAGCAGCCGCTGTCTTGACGCCCTACATGAAGTATGTTAACAATGGGCGCAATAACGATACCCATACGCACCTCGAAGGCAAGTTGTAGTTCTTATAAGATGTACTCCCTTCTGCTTTGATCCTCACAAGTGCAGATCTCGCTTCGTCCATGTCCGCAATGTCCTGATGAAGCTCGGGATACCAGTTTGGAAAATCCGCGGGCCCACAGAATGTCCTCGTTCAAGACGACTGCGTTCATCAAAACCATCCCGAGAGGACGCACTCGGACTAGAACGCAGTGAGACTGCGAACAAACAACCACGTTCTCCCCTTGCGGAGCAATGTCTCCGAGGTAAAGACCCACGCCAGCTGTACCGACCACATTCCCGGTAAGCAAGTCGCCTCCAGTTTTGATAGAAGCGATTCGCAGTCTCTTGGGGTCCACGATGGGGCCAAGATACCTTCCAATCGGAAGTCCGCTAACTTCTCTTATTCGACCAGACTGCACATGGGCGATTTCGAATGAAGTGAAGTTGGTATCCGACCATCTTGCATGGAGAACTAGATCGAAATCTTCCTTGGCGATGAATGAGGGTGAGTAATAAGGTGCGTTTTCATGCAAAACTGGGACCTTCTTCGGCAGTCGATGCGGGACACCCAGATGTTGAACATAAGTAGCTCCACCAGCTTCAAAAACGACTCTTCTTGCCCTCTTCATCAACGGCGAGGTTCTTGAATGCTGAGACTCGCATCTTATCTGCAGTCTCTCGAGATGCCTCTTTCTCGTCTTCGCAAGTCTCTTTTCTATGTGTGCTGTCAATTTGATTGGGCAAGTCTGATTCGATTCTTTCGCCGAAGGAACTGGTAGTGAGAGGGACGAGCTATATGTGACCTGAGGACCAGATGATGATGCAATCATCATCGGAAGGAGTAAATGCAAAGGGGGTATGTTCCCATTGGTGTGGAGATATCCGTAGGTGAGACCGTGTCAGATGTGTTGACTCGTACCGGTATGGAGGTCTCTGTGTAACTCAGGTTAGTGCGGGTGAGGAGAGGAAGAATACTGACTTGAGAACGAGTGCTTCATAGTCTAACGAAAGCTGAAGTTTTTCTATCGCGAGAGAGTTCCGGTCGGGAGGCAGTTCATCGGGTGATGGTGGAGCAACTTCGTACATGCCAACATGAGAATGTGTCGATAGGTCTGTATGGTGAGGTTTTCTTTGTAGCCTCGACAGGCACCATCAGGCAAGCAAACGATGGGAATACGAATAGTATACCGACAAGGGTCTCCCGAAATTTGGCAGAAAGTCAATCGATGAGTTCTTGTCGCGAATATAATCTGTCTTTGTCTGACTCAAGCATCACATTCTTGAAGAAGAGATCGACTTTGTCACCTCATAGGTGGTGTTCCACGGCTCATGAACGGCAGATCCTGATCTTCTTCAGGTCAGGTGTGTTGCTTTCTGAAGAGGTACAGGCCACTTAGTAGCGCATCACTACGAGATGTTAGGCACAAACGGAATGATTATTGGAGCTTCGGATAAGGATGTTTTGGGCTAGGCAGCTTTGCTCGCAATGCAGCTATTCAGTGAAGTCGAGAAGAAAATGCAAACTCACGATGGGATCTTACAATGGACCATCTACCGCCTTTTCAAAATCAGGATACTCGGTAAGAATCTTTTCCGACTTGAGCAGGAGCCGCTCAGATTTGTTGGCTCTTTCGTTGTGAAATGGGACCAGAATTCCCGAGATGCCAGTAGCCAAAGTATCTCCCCATTTTTCACCGAAGTACTTGTTCTTGAAATGTATCTGAAGAGTGTCAGGATAGTCACATGGCTCGAATGCATATTTGGTTGCTAAACGACTGCTACGCGAGGCTAAGTATGAAGATTCCTTCGAGCGTGATGCATAAGAGACTCTCCAAGCTTTGTCCACTCTTCATCGTATCCAATCGGAGAAAAGCTAGGTGTAGGGAGGCATTTCCCAATGACTAGAGTATTCCGTGGATGACGGAACGGCATCGGAAAACCATAGTGACCAAAGTACGGTGGCTGGAAGAGTCGCTGCCCGTCTGCATTGAGTATCCACATTTGTCTGTCCCATTGCAAATCATCAACCTCACTCCTCTGTCCATTCAACAAGGACTCTATGTCCCAAACACGAATTGTGTCATCAACATCTGAATTTCCCAACGATATGAAACATTTGCCGTCTGGAAAGAATGCCAGATTTGCCGTCCCATCGTGTCCGGTAAGAGTTGCAATGCTTTGACCAGTCGAAACATCCCAAATCAGAATGTACATCAAGTGTCCTGACACAAGGAATTGTCCATCTGGCGAATAAACGAGCGAGGATACAGGATCCATCTCCGGGGCTTTGAACGTCACAGAGCATGGTGACTCTGAGGATAGATCCAACACATTCCAGACTTGAATAGTCGACATATTGGAGGCAATGGCAATGTGAGCGCCATTAGGTGAAAACGCAGCCCGAGAACCTGGACACGTGAATATGCATGCTCCGGTTGACATGTTCCAGACCCTGGCGTCATCATCATAAGGTGAGGTCGAGACGATATGAGTACCATCCAGAAAATAGGCAGTAGAGTAGATAGGCTTTGTGTGGCCACGGAAGGGACTAGTCGGAATCTCTCCTGATGTGCGATTCCACACTCGGATGTCTCCCAACCAGCAACCCGCAACAATATGGCTGCTATCAGGCGAAAAGGAGAGTGACGTAATCTGATCACCATCAGGAACTTTCATTAATACGCTCTCCTCCTCTCCTGTCTCGCTATTCCACACTCGGCAAGCATCATAGCCCATTGCCAAGAGTTTTCCATCGGAAGAAAAAGCGGATGTGGGTCCAGGGTAGTCATCACGCCAATCATGCTTGATTGAGGTCGAGGAAAGCTCAGCTCCACTCTCTGCATCAAAGCGCCGAACAAAACGGTTTTCAATGTTTACAAAGACGTGCCTTCCATCAGTAGCTGCTGCATGATGTATCTGAGGGTGTGGTTCAGGGATTTCATCCCATTTGTTATTCAGGTGTGGCATGATAGAACAAAGTGTGGAAGGGTAGCAAGCACGGTAATGATTTGCAATCAGCGAGGATGCTGGAGCGAATGGAATAGTGGAGAAATAGACAGAGGCAAGTCTTTGGGGGCTAGTAGATATGTCATGTTCAAAATGCTGGATAAATTCGATCGCGTCATCAATGATATCGACAAGTTGAGCATGCTGGTGATGTGCCTGCATATTGCCCATCTTATCTCGAAGAAGTCCAAGGTGCTCTCGAGCCCTGTAAACCTGGTTCCCCAGTACTTCGGACCAAAAAAGGGACTGATTTTCCATAAAATTCAAAAGTTGTGAAATGAACACATCACTCTCGACGGCATTCACTACATGGTGGAGGAATGCACAACACGCATAGGTTACATCTGCCACAAAGACAGGCTTCATGTGTGAGTCTGTAGTTTCCTTGTCCGAGTCTTCCTCGTCGAAGTCTTCCTCGTCTAGGCTCTTGATACACGCCATATTGAAATGCAGTTTCTCAGGGTCAAGCAAGATACGAAAACACCCTTCTGCCAGCTTATGATGGTTTGCGGTGAGATCTACTGGGAAACGCTTGTCACGGGCACTGATGATAAAGTCCGCGAATGACTTGTGTGGCTTCAGCACTGTTTGCTCTGTGATCTGCTCCATCCCTTCGAACACAAGACTGCGAGTCCGTTGAATGGCATCAAGGACACGACGAGGTTCAGCGTCAATTAGCGCAGATAGGATACCAATGTTGGGCACTGGCTCTTGCAGAAGGACGAGGGAAGTGATAACATCGAGTCGAAACTGAATTGCTTTGCCAGATTTGTCAAGGATTTCACGAGCCAGCACAAAGCCATATAGCTCATTCAATCCGGTCAACTCTGCCCTACGAAGATCATCAAAAACTTCATTTCGACGAACTTCCGGGTCTTCAGCATCTTTCAGCTCAGAAACAATCCAACGAAACGCGACTGAGGCACAGGTGAAATGCCCATCCGCAAGGTAGCACAGGTCATTGAATCGTCCTTCATCTGGCCAACCTTCCCACCGACGAGAATCTGCATACTTCTTCAACTCTGATCTAAGGAACTTTTCAACATCATCTCGAGACTTTTCAGTCGGGAGCGGATGTTGTCTGACACTAACTGATGGCATATCAAGTTCCATAGCAATCCCGTGCTCTGGCCGAGAGAGGATCACTACCTTGACATTGGGAGGAAGCCGAGACATAGTATCGCATAAAGTGGATGTCACAGTACGTAGAAGGCTTTCTTGATCAACCTTGTCCACAAACTCATCCACACCATCAATGACCAAAACGAGTTTGTGTGGATTGTGTTCAGCGATGGCGCAGAGTGGTTCAACAAAGAGAAAGCGGGCTTGATCGCCACTGAAGTTAACAGCGATTGTGGGCTTTCGCTTCAAGGCATCATCAATGACAACTTGGGCAACTGGGGAACTATTGGCCAGCTGCATGGCTATCGTCGGGAACAGGGATTCAATGGAACTGGTGCTAGGATCCCGAAAACTGACAAAGTATTCAGCAACCGAAGTTGCCCTGGGTGCCTCGTCTCTTGTTGTTTCCAAATCCGATTCAGCCCGAGTCTCGTTTCTTATCGCTACGCAACCTGTTTTAGCACTTAGCGCTCTTCCGTCCTTCAGACATTCGACAGTGGTCAGCGCAATGGCAGATTTTCCAACTCCTGCCATTCCAGTTATCCAGAAGCAGGATGTGCCATCAGGATCATGAATCCACGCGTCAATGTCACTGAGAACCTGATCTCGAGTCTCGTGGTGACAGGGGCGCTTATACTCCCGCTGTTCTACATCCCAGTTGGCGTAATTGGCTTTGCCGACGACGCGACTGCCAAGGGCTGTCTTGATGCGCTCTATTCGCTGCAAACTAACTTGCTGTGAGGTACGTCAGTTAGATGCACCTGCAGTCAGTGGGCGTCACCGTACATGCCCTAAGATCTCGTCAATCTTGTGGCCATGGGCGGCCAAGTAACGAAGTTGTCGTATCGTAGCAAGTTGCTGCCCCAGTATGTTAGAAATTAGGACAAAAAGAACGTACTTCGTACCAAGAACATTTGTCTGGCATGGGTAAGCTTCTTCCCAAACTCGGTAATAGCTGTTGCTATGCCCAGTCGCCGATTTTCATTCTATTGAACCATTAAATGACACATAGCAATGACTCGGATATACACACCAGTGTCTTGTTAGCCCAGGCACATATTTCATTTACAGTCTTCCTGGAGGATCACTGTCACGACTCGGAGGCATAAAGACAGTTTTTAGTTGCTAACCTAGTGTCTTCCAGATCCTCCCAGCACTGGCGAAGAGCCATTTCATCAGTGGTACCTTTCCCGAAAGCACCCGACATTCGATCCATATCAGCCACGACTTCCTTCGTAAAGTTGTATACCTGTCCATCCGCCAGTCTCTGCAGAGGAAGTGATAAGATGTATAGCAGCGTTCGATAATGAGGAACTTACAAGTCCAAGAAGAATAAGTTGGACCAAGACTTTAACAAGTCCTCCAGCTGGATAGCCTGCGACGTTGTTCGGGATGACGTCCAACGCTGCTTTGAGTAGATCGGACTGTAATATTTGTTGTCCTCTCTCTCTGGCTTTGTCCAACATGCCTTGTAACGTCTGCCGGATCTTCTCCAAGACGTTTCGAGCTTCCAAGTCAGGCTGGTTTTGTTTTACGCATTTCTCGTTCCAGGCGTCCCATTTCTTCAGAAACGCATCCCCTCCCTCAATTTGCCAGTCCTCCCATGGAGAAGATGGATGCTGTGTGTCGTTCACGACGACCAGGTCATAATCATTGGCAGCAGATTCAGTGACAGATGTCGTTGGCCCATGCTTGCGACAAAATTTTGGAAACACTGTAGTCTTTAGCCAACTGAAGCATCCACAGCCGTCGAAACCTGCTTGATTGTCAGACATTGGAACGTGTAGTGTGAGAATCAATCACTGGCAATCACCACTGCATTTTGTGTGACAGGGAAGGACAGGGAAGTAAAGCGCTGGCCGGAAGAGTGCGGTGATCTTAGTTTGTGAGTGTGAGTTCAGGATACCCGACCCAAGGTCCCAATAAGAAACGGCCGGGGCCCGTGCTACAGGAAAGTGTTCCTTTAAAGAATCGCGCAACGGTTTTAGTGAGACGAAGACATTAACCTTTGCAATTTGTTCACGTATGAGATGGCTCAGAAGTTCAAATGGGGCTCACTGGCATATGTCATGGAAATGCAATTCGAGTCTCAGACAGCGAGCTCTTTGATACTTGAATGCTTGGTAAAGCCAATCACCTCCGAGTCAGTTACAGCAAAGTATTGAAAGAGCTCACTAGAACCAAATTCGCGACGGATTTGAAAAACCAGCATAGTCACGGTGAGTTTTGCACCAGGAAGAAAATGCTTGTCGCCGCAAGACAACTCGGCTATAAACACGTGTATTCAGCTGTGCTCTTTTATTTACAACATCTCTATTACCTCCTCTCCATAAATCTAGGGGTGCCTGATGAGTAACAAAGGATGAGTTCACGTTTCATACCATACCTTCAGGTTTCAGAATACCCTGGATCTAACCCATGAGTCTCAACAGACGGAAAAAGAACCCCACCATGATATCCAGAATCGTTGGTGCAACATCACACAACGCCCCAGACTTCTGCTGCATCTCCATCTCGAACCCGTCAACCTTTTAATCGTCCTGCCAGTGCTGCTCCTGCTGTTATCTTTCTTCCTCCTTCCTATTCCGAACTTGACGAAAGGGAATCAAGCTTAATCAAGCCCCGTGGCTACTCATCCTCCCCTCGATACGCAAACAGTAATCCCCGATGCTTCTTCTATTGCACGAGCACCCACAGTACGCAGTAAATCGTTCTTCTTTCGTTACAAGCTGACAGACAAAAAGCTCCCCTCTCGCTGGCCAAAACTGCCACCCAAGATCCGACTACCAATCCCGGGCCAAAAGGGTTCCCTTTGAGACAACGACGATCGCCTTTTATAAGTCCGAAACTTGTTTTTAACGCTCATGGATTCGTACCGCTCCCGTTCAACGACGATACAGACGAAGATGCAGAAGATAACTGACGTCCTAGATTCGCGTGTTCTTTTCTATAGATTCCAAGAATCTATTATCACTGTTCTTCTATGCAGATCTATGAACGTCTGAGCAACGAGCGACCTGTCAATTTTGAAGAAAGAACGAGTCAACGAGCTACAAATGCTGTTTTCAAAAGAACGTGTAAGCTTATTGAGGCCCTCCTTTCACGCTTCCTTTCTCTCCTCATCAGAAGTCTCAGTAAACGCGCCGACCAATTATTCGGACCAAATTCGGACAAGACAACTTTGGCGTTGGTCGAACATCCACAGAAATCGAATGCATCTTCCAGAATTGGCTCTACTTTGGCACTCCCACCATCGTATTTCAACTTCAATGAATTGAAATTAACCAATCAGAGTTTTGATAACGGATGAAAGCTCTGGTGAGGTTGTGGTGAAGTTTTCGTCACTGGCGCATCATCTGGATGGACTTTTCGTACCGTTCCGCCACTGGGATACAGAGAGTATTCATCCAGAAGCGGATAGGGTGACTCAAGCCTTCTCACATCTGATGCACACCAGCCGCTTTCCAACAAGTCTGATTCAAGCCAAGAGCTCGGTCCCAAACGCATATTAGATCTCTCGTGTTGCCTGGCCTAGAATGTATTCAACAGCAATCATCGACATGGAGATTTCCCCCGAGACGGGCCATGCAATAGGCGCGGTAATCGGTGCACGCATAATGCTCTCATGCTCCAGACCTTCAACTCTGTAATACCAGTCAATGTAGGTAGACAACTCAGCAAGAATCTTCTTCGTCTTTTTCGCTTCCTCGGCATGCTTATTCCGACCACTCTTATCCCACTCTGTTCTCCACTCTCGGATTTTGCTAGGCAACGCTTTAGACGGTCTATTGTCGCGCCGGGGTGGTAGTTCTGAGTTCCCGACTCGGGCTTACAGCAGCTCCCACTTGCCAGCATAAACAACGATAAAGCCATAGCGGTATATATGTCCAACTGGCTTCATCGTCTGTGAACGTTTGAAGAGGGCATGCTTGCAAAGAAACTGCTCTTCCAGCTCAAAGATGGGCAGCTGTACGAGGAAGACTTCATCGATGAGAGCGTGAAGGAACAAAAGGCTAATCAAGAAGGGGGACTGTATGGGTCGTTCCAGTTTACAGCACGTTGTACTGCGCCGGGACATTTCACCATGCTCGGAGATGAAGCTAGGCGGAAACGGGGTACTCTTTCCTCCGCCTACCCATGCGATACAACAGCACACGACTTCACGAAATTCAGATGAAGCTATCTGTGCGGCGACCATTCTGGATATGAACATGGAAGATCTACTTGCGGTGGAAACGAAAGACGTACCCGATGAAGTTGTCGCTGAAAAGAGGATGGAACTCTTTCTAAAACAGGTGAGTGAGTTTTTGCACCTGGGATTGTTCTCCATCACCAGCAGCGATTAGGAACTGACGGATATCAAAGACGCTCATGGGGGCACGGCCAGCTGATTTTCCAGGAGACCTGGAAGAAAAGCTCATTCGACTGGCGAGGTATTATAGCCACGCCTGCATCTTTCTCGTCTCCGCAAGTCTCTTTTCTATGTGTGCTGTGAATTTGATTGGGTAAGGAGGGTCCGATTCGATTCTTTTGCCGAGAGAATTGGTAGTGAGAGGGACGAGATATATGTGACCTGAGGACCAGATGATGATCGCATCATCGGAAGGAGTAAATGCAAAGGAGGGGTATGTTCCCATTAGTCGTATGTGAGACCGTGCCAGATGTGTCGAGTCGTACCAGTATATCTGCGTAACTCAAGTTAGTGCGGGCGAGGAGAGGAAGAATACTGACTTGAGAATGAGCGCTTCATAGTCTCTGAATCTTCGAACAAAAGCTAAAGTTTTTCTATCGCGAGAGAGTTCCGGTCGGGAGGCACCGCCCGGGAATGAGTCAACTAAAGTTTCGGTGTGCTTGGTGGCCAAGTTATAAGAGTCTAGAGAAGATAGCATAGATTCCGACGTGCGTATCTGAGCATTGAGTAAGAAATGCAGAATAACAAGAAGACGCGTCACCTTTACTCGAATGTGTTGGGATCCTTGACATTTTTCGAGTATATGAGTCCATCCTCACCATTGCATATCAATTGTTCGGGGCCGATTTGTTGCTCGTTGTAGTCATCAACGTCCCAACCAGGAGGTAGTGTTCTCCTAACCAAACAGTTGCCGGTTCCGACAGGTATAGAATCAGAGGAAGACATGTTGTATTCCCAGCCCTCTCCGGCATCTATAGAACGGGTACCATGTTGAGCCTGGTGTTACGATGTCACTACCACGTGATCGTATATAGGCGTGTTTGGCCCTGATAGCCTTTCCCTCAGTCGTTCTATCACCAGACACTGAGGTAGGCATTCCGAACTATGGAAGAGACACATACTAATACCTAGATAGCTAACTAGTGCTATCTATAGGTATAAAAGTCAGTCGTTCTATCACCAGACACTGAGCTAACTAGTGCTATCTATAGTGTCCGATTTCAACAGGTTATGGGCCCTTTCTGAAGTTGGCACTATGATACATACAGCTCGTTATCGATAATTTTCGACTCGCCCGTTATTCCTGTCGTGTATCCTCGCTGGCGGCATTTTTTTCTCTTCCTCCCAAGAGGGTACCGGAGTTTTGATATGTCACACGAGGTAGGAGGTAGGTACCCCCTGCTGACCATCTTAAAAAATTTTTGGAAATATACTAAATAAGCATCAAATATTCATGTGAATGCGGAAATCTTCAATTAGAACCTGTTGCAAGCTTGCGGAAGCTCCAGAAACAGCATCTGTTGATGTTAAGCCTGGTGATCATCGGTTGTGTTCGGTTACCTGCTTAAGTAAGTCTACTAAATTTTTTGCACTTTGGCAATGCTTTGGTCTGATATGCAAAGTCAAATCAGAGTGAGGAGGAGTGGGACTCAGATGAAGATGAGCCTGACAATATTAATGATCATGACAGGCTATTGCCAGTCATCTGCCATACGAAGATGTCTACAATGATGTCAGACACCTTCCAAAAAAGGTAATCACATGACCCTCAGGTAGGTAGGTACCCCCTAGGGTTGACCTTAAAAAATAAACCGACCCCGTGTGTGGTATTACAATACCGAGACCCCCTTGCTTCCTCCACATCTCTTCATCGGACCGCAATGCCGAAGCCTGCTTCTGGCAGCGACGCCAAAACACCTACATCTGCGAAACCTTCGCAAGCTGAAGACAAACCTCAGAAAGACGAGGAGATGTCTCCCGCGACGCATGTGGATTTCGCCACTTTCCTGAACCAATGTCGGTCCAACAAATCCTCTATTGATGATGCTGCCCGCCTTGACAAGACGCATCTGTCTGTTGTTCACCAGTCTATTTCTCCCTCTGCGTGGATCCCTGATACTCCCTTACTCGACTACTCTGCGAGGACTTGGCTTGACTGGGATCACAGTCTGCGTACCTCCATTGGGATGTATGGTTTCCTTTCTCTGCATCTGGAACCTTCCTATCTGCCTCCTGCGCCCTCGACTGAGCCTATCGCCTTCCAGAATTGGAAGATGAACAACAAGGCTGTGTGCTCTTTTATGCGTTCAAAAATGTCGACTATAGAACAGGAATATGTGAAGGACCCTTCTCTTACAGCTTCCAGCATGTATGTTGCCTTGAAAACTCGCCATGAGCAGTGCGGGCCTACGACACAGTTAACCATGATAGCTGATGTGCTTGCTATTGACTTCCAGCGCACTGTTCCACTCGATCAGACTGTCCAACGCATTTGAGCTGCCAACGACGCCATCTGGGCCATGGGGGCCCCATCCGCTGAAATCTTCTTGTCTTTGTTGCTTGTTCGGGCTCTCAAGAAAAACTATCCCGTTCTGTACAGGGATATCGACAATTCTCTTGCATCTGCAACAAAGCAGTCTCCTTTCCCTTCTAGCTCAATCATCAACCGAATAGCGAGAGAGCAGATCGATCTGAAAGAGCCGGAAGTGACTTCACATGCTACGGAAGCACATGTCACCCAGTCTTCGTCCAGATCGCATCCGCGGTGTCCGAATCAAAATTGTGGCCATGAAGGTCATACTTTGCCTTATTGTGTCAAAGAAGGAGGAGGAATGGTGGGAAAGACGGTTGCTGAGGCCCGAGCTAAACACAAGGAGGACATGAAAGCGAAGTCTTCCTCCGCGTCTTCTGCTGCAGTTGCTGAAGCCCATTTTTCTGCTCTGACTTCCTTGTCCACTTCACCAATTTTGTCTATCATTGATGCTTGTGTACATGCATCCATGACTGTGGCTGATGTTAGCGAGTACGAAGCCTCACTTTTGCTGGAGGATCCTAACCCGTACGCTGCGATTGACTGGCAGTCTGCTTCCAGGAAAGACTTGCCTTTTGAGGCCTTGATTGCGTCCCCACTCCCATCTACGACCCGGGTATCTCCTGTTGACCCTGATTCTCCCTACCTCTCTGATTCGTGCACCTCTATTCATACTATATCGTGCGAGCGGGGCAATTTCGTCACTCTCCATCCTCTTTCTACTCCACGCAGTGTTCGGGGCCTGGGAGGGAGTACAGTTGAAGCTACTGGTATTGGTGCTATTAAGATCAGAGTTGCGAAGTCCTCTTTCATGTTGCTCGAACCCACGCTGTTCATTCCCACCAGCACAGTACACTTGGTGTCTGTCGCATTGCTGGCGAAAGCAGGGTTTGTCACTTCCTTCGACTTCCCACATTCCGAGATTCGAAACAAACGAGCCAGGAATGCCCTCGTGGCCACTGGGGAAATCATACCAGGCCGGAATGTGTACAAGCTTAACCATCTCTCTATTGTTCATCCCTTATCCAACTTATCCAAATCCACTGATCTTGCTGCCTCTGGAGACTGCGTATCTCTCGCAATCTGCTCGTATTCCCTCCCTTGACACTTGGCACCGCAGGCTAGGGCATGTCAACAATCAGGCTATCCTTGATATGGCTACTAAGGGTTTAGCTGATGGAATGCCTGTTGACTTGTCCTCTCATCCGCCTGTCTGTACTTGTTGCATTTTGGGAAAGCAGAAGAGGAGTAGTGTGCCAAAGGTCTGCGAAGGACCTAAGTCAGATCGTCCTCTGAAGAAGGTGTACATTGATCTGTGTGGTCCCCATATCTTGTCCTCGTCGAAAAATAAATACAGTGTCGACATCATTGACGACTATTCTGGGTTTCCCTGGTCTTTCGGAGTGAAATCTAAGGATTTGGCATATGACATTGTGGTGGCCTGGGCGAATCAGGAACAGGTTAGAACTGGTCATAAGATCGTCTATATCAATATTGATTGGGGTGAACTGAAAAGCGAACATTTCGACAGTTGGTGTGCCGAACGAGGGATCTCAGTTACCTTTTCTGCTCCAGACACTTCTGCTCAGAACGGCTGTGGCAAACGAGTTCACTTGACTCTTATGGATCAAGCTCAGGCTATGCGACTGTCCTGCGATTTGCCACCCAACCAATGGGATGAATTTATGGCGACTGCGGCTTACACACGCGCTAGGACTGCAAGTCGGAGGATCGGTACAACACCTTATGAACTTTATGAGGAGAAGAAGCCAGACTTAAGCCACTTATGAGAAATCGGGTGTAAAGCCTTCGTCCTTCAACCGAATAATCTGAAAGTTGGCCCGAGGGGCAAAGAATGTATTCTCATTGGCTATGCTCGCAACTCCAAAGCTTACTGATGCTACCACCACCCCACTAGACGTGTCGTGGAGTCTTTCCATGTACAATTCATTGAACGCAAAGATGAGGAGGAACGTGTTTTCCGCCCTGGACTTATTATTGGCTCTTCTACATCCGAAAGGGGGAACCAGCCTATGGTTGGATCAACGCTGGGGCCCTGTGAGGCTTCTCAAACACCGGCAGACCCTACTCCACTTATCGACCGCAAGCTGGGACCCTGTGAGGTTTTGCAAACTCCAGCAGAGGCGGCTATACCCAGAACGGCAGTAGAACCTGAACCAGGACCCTCTGAGGTCAAGCAAACTCCGGTGAGGAAGGCTACTACCACTATTGAAACCATAGAAGACGAAGAGGACCACAATTACAAACTGAGTAACACTAAACGATTTTCAAAGCCAACAGAGAAGAAGGCGGCAATGATGCAGGAGGTGGTTGGAAAAGCGGCGAGGAAGGCGAAACGGGTAGAGCGGATGAAAAACAAGGGTACGCCGACCACTAATCAAGAAGCCCTATCGGCTTTCCTTGCCTCTGTTTGTCAGGGGGAACAAGGTCCTCATTCCTCGATGCTTTTTGATGACCTAGATGAGATGTTGGATGGGCTGGCTGCATTGGGGGAAGACTTACCGGATATTGACGATCCTACTAGCTTCTGTGCGGCAATGTTGACGGATTATCGCGAACAGTGGCGACAAGCCTGTCAATCTGAAATTGATGGCATGGCAGATATGGAGGTGTTCAAACTGGTTCCCCGTTCTGAGGTCCTGAAGGACCGCAAGGTTCTTAAGGGAAAATGGGTCCTTACTGTTAAACGTGACAAGACTGGGAAGCCTACAAGGTTCAAAGCTCGCTACGTTCTCTGTGGATATGAACAGATACTGGGTCAGGACTACAATAGAACAACCTCCCCAACTGCTCGTATGGAATCATTCCGCTTACTGCTACACATCGCCGCATCGCTCGACTGGGATCTGAAACAGTTTGATGTAAAACAAGCTTTCCTGAACGGGGTACTGGACCCAGATGAAATTCAATTCATGGCGCAACCAGAAGGTTTCCAGGAACAAGGAAAAGAAGATTATGTCTGGCGAGTAGAAAAGGGGATCTATGGTATGCATCAGGCTGGACGCATTTGGAACAAAACGATGCATGCGAAGATGATCGCTTGGGGTTTTACTCAGCTGGAATGCGAATACTGTGTGTATGTGCGTCATACCGCTGGAGTGACGGTGCTAGTTGCGATCCATGTCGATGATTTCCTCTCTGTCGCTAGTTCGAAAGAGGCTAACGAGGAGTTCAAACAACAACTCGAGTCAGAATGGACGATTGCGGAGGGTGATGCTGAATTCTGTCTTGGGATCGAGATTGAAAGAGACCATGAAAACCGTTGCATCTACATCTCCCAACGGGCCATGATTGACAGAATTGTTGCAGATTTTGGTCAAAATGATGCTTACTGGGTATCAACTCCCATGGTGGAGAATGCAAACTCCTTTTTAACACATCCGCCTGCTGATGAAGTCCTATCAGAGGAGGAGAAGTCGTCTCTCGCAAAATTACCTTATCGCTCCCTCATCGGTCAACTCTTATACCCTAGCATCGGCAGTAGACCGGATATCTCCTTTGCTGTTCGAAAACTTTCGGAATTCCTCGACTGTTATAGACGCTCTCATTGGGATGCCGCTATCAGAATCGTGCAGTATTTAAAGGGGACAAGGGACTTACGTCTCCGGCTGGGGGGAGACGCTATTGATCTGAGAGGCTTTACGGATTCATCGTGGGGTGATTGTTTGGATGGTCGCAGGTCGTCAATGGGATACTGTTATACCTTAGGAGGAGGGTTGGTTTCCTGGTCGGCCAAGAAACAAAAGGTGGTAGCCACATCATCAACAGAGGCAGAGTATATTGCAGCTTCTGAAGCCTGCAAGGAGGGATTATGGCTTCGTACTATGCTTTCCGTGCTTGACTTACCGAAGAAACAACCCAAACTCGAGAAGAGCGGCAATGAAGGTGTTCCCCTCTACTGCGACAACAATGGTGCGGTTTGCCTGGCACTTGACCCCCAATTCCATTCACGGTCCAAACATTTCGATATTTGTTATCACTTCATACGGCAGTGTGTGGATGAAGGGAAAATCAAAATTGAGAGGGTGTCAACCAGCTCTAACCTTGCTGACATCTTCACGAAACCTTTATCTGTAATCCCTTTTACACGTTTCCGTGGGCTGTTGGGACTATGTTGAGAGCAAGGAGGAGTGGTTCTGGTTGAGAGTTTTTGTTTTTGGTCGAGCTCTGTTCACGTCCCTTGGTGTTGACATTGAGGAGGAGTGTTGAGCCCGGTGTTACGATGTCACTACCACGTGATCGTATATAGGCGTGTTTGGCCCTGATAGCCTTTCCCTCAGTCGTTCTATCACCAGACACTGAGGTAGGCATTCCGAACTATGGAAGAGACACATACTAATACCTAGATAGCTAACTAGTGCTATCTATAGGTATAAAAGTCAGTTGTTCTATCACCAGACACTGAGCTAACTAGTGCTATCTATAGTGTCCGATTTCAACATACCAGTGTACCACTTTGTGGCAATGATTTTGGAACCCGAAGGATGGAAGCGTGCATCGGTGACGTAGCGGAATGTCTTGTTAGTGACGCGACGCACTAAATTGAATGAGAAATGAGATGGGATATGAAGAAGTGAAACAAACCTTGAGATCAACCTTCTCTTAGCAGACAGTTTACCTTTCTCTCAGGTGTTTCCTTCGCCCCCTGGGCCAACATTTCTTCGTCTGTTGATTTCGGCAAGAGAGCATTGGCCAAAGCCCCTTCTTTTTTGGAAGGTCGGACATCCATGTTGTCGCAGCCAGACCAAGGCATGATCCAAATGTTATCCATACCAAGCTCTGCAACGGTTGCCAGTAGGTGAGAGGTGCACCGGTGAGGGTCTACATCATGTGGGATTCCAAGAAGAATAGGACATGTTCTTGCAGCCTGGGTGCCTCGAACATACACTTCCAAGACAGTAGAGATCACCAAGCATGTCAGATACAATATCGCCGGATATGGGGTGCACATCTAAACGCAACCAAGTGCCTTGATCAACATCATATTCAATAGAATGCGGAAAGGGAAAGTCTGTAGAGATATCCCACGGAGCAGGTGGATGTAAAGGCCAGACATCGTTTTTCCATTCAGAGACTGAAATTGGAGTAGAAACTTGCATGGAGTTGGAAGCAACAATGCAGACAAGACCGCGATGGCCAACAGAACCGTGTATGCAAACAACGGCCTATTCTTGCGCTGTGGAACGAGTTCATGACGGTTGACCAAGTTTCATGATATCACGTGCCAAGCAAACCATGTCGCGTACCTACAGCGACGGAATTGCTGTGGGCTCATTTTCGGTCAAAAGAGACACGCGTTCGACCACCGGATTTGGGAATACCACTGCCACCAATCACACCGGCTGACAAGAATGGAACATCGATTCGAATTCTGTTGCACAATACCCAGGCAAATTTTGAAAAGTTTTCAGCACGTATTGACAAGAGGCGAGTCCAAATCGGAAATATTCCCAGTCAAAAAGTTGAATGATAGAGAGCACAAATCACTGTTGAATATTTTGTACGAGTTGGGTAAGTCTGCAGCATCGACTTGCATTCAAAATTTGAAAGTCTGCAGTCAACAGATGCCAGGCAGAAATCCAGAAAGCGCTCGGCTCAGCACAAGCTCTAGAACTTGCTCAGTTTGACCAGAAATTGACCTCTGACTTGATTGCTTTGACGCGTTTGAAATGGAGTCCTTGTTTGACCACTATACTGTTTTTATCCACCAGAGTTCTTTATGATTCTGAGGTGTTTGTCTGCCCATTCTCTTGCTCTTGTCTTGTATTGTTTTGAATGATCGCATTTCTGCGCAGAGATCCACGACGAGTCCATGAAGTCTTTAGGTTGGAATTCAGTAGAGCTACTGACAGACATATGAGCAGTGCATGAAGTGTTTTTCAAGGTCATTGTCGTCCTTGTCTGCTGCTCTGAAATAGCTGCACCGACATCGGCATTGAACGTTATCATGGCGGGAATTTGGGAATTTTGCTAGAATTTTTGTGAAATAAAAGTTAGAACGAGTACGAAAAGGATTTACTGTAGACTTACCGGCGGAAAAATTGTAACAAAGACGAGTTGTGTTGGCGGTGAAAAATCGAGTTGAATTTGCGGACGTTTCGGTCCAATGAAAACCGGTGCTAAAATTAGTAGTATAAGCAGAGCGAACGCGGGAGGGAATACAATAAGAAATCACTTACATTTTTGCTGTTACAAAAAAATAAATATTTGTGTCGTAAATACTGGAGATAATTTGATTAATATTTGCTAGAGTTTTTGCTCCCGAAATACATCTCATTTTTGTTTAGATTTTAGCAGTCGAAAATATATTTAATTTTTGATCTATCTAATACTTACTGTATGTTGACCATACAGTCACTGTCTGTTGACTGTACGGTCCACTCACAGTGACCGTGCAGGACAGTGCGGATGATTTTGGGTTGGACCATCCAATGTGCAGCCAAAGCTTAGCCGAGGCTCAGCAAAATGATGGTGCCAAGATGCCGACTGCATCTCCGTTCCGACCAAGTGGGGCCCATCATTGTATGGTCATGTTTTCCCCCGCCTTCCTTCCTACTATGACATGGCTACTTTTGATGGCACTCTTCATCGTCACCATCGCCGTCGTTATCGATGAAAAACAACATCCTCCACCTCATCTTTGTCATTGCTCTCGTCGTCGTCGTCATTCCACTGTTATCGCCTGCAGTCGACCATTCTTCATCCTACCATTCAATAACCCATTATTCTCTACCATCACATTCCGATTCTGCCTCGAGAAACTCAGTGGCATCAAATTCGTCGGTCTTCGTAGTATGTCGATGAGGGCATCGTCATTGGCAAGTTCTTCCGCTGTTGTTTTCACTGTCTTATTCCTCCTTGCAGTTATTCTAATCACATTTTTCTGCCACCGCCGTCATTTCCACTGTCTTTCTTCCAGTCATCCCAACTACATCCTCGACCTCTTTTTCATCATTCCAAGTCAACCACCACTCAGGTTGCACATACACATTCAACTTTGGTCCACTTTCATCTCCTGATAGATTTACAAACAAATATTCCCAATAGATCTGCCAATATAGTGGGCCTCAAATCTGGAATATTGAAGCCATCAAAGACTTGGATGGTCTGCCAGAGGTCTATCAAGTTGGAACGCCTACCTAAGTTAAGTCAAATTGCACATTATCTGGGCACCCATTTTCACACTTTTTCATCTCTTGATAGATTTATAGATAAACATTCCCAATAACTCTGCCAACATAGTGGACCTCAAATCTGGAATATTGAAGCCATCAAAGACTGGTCTGCCAGAGGTCTATCAAGTTGCTAAGTTAAGTCAGACTGCACATTAAACAGCTAAGTTGCAGTGTACTGTTTTCAAATTCATATTGAGTCTATACAAGTTTAGGGTTTGACTATTGTTGAATACAAGTGTATAGGTGTTTAGGGCTGGTCTATGGGCACTGAATACCAATTAATGGCAAGGCTATGTAGGGATTGAATACTACTCTATACAAGTTCGAATGCAAGTCTATATAGTTGAATACCACTCTATGCAAGTCAATACAAGTTGAATACAAGTTGAATGCAAGTCTATGTAGGGGTCTGTATAGGTGTTTAGGGCTGGTCTATCCAAGAGGTGTTTGGGGCTGGTTTATAGACACTCAATAAAGTGTAGTATAGGTGTTTAGAGCTGGTCCATCCAAGTGTATACTGGTTATAGGTATTGAATACAAGCCTATATAGGTGTATAAGCCTATAGAAAGTGAAAAAAAGGTCTATTTTTATTTTCACCACCAGCTTTTTTCGAGAAAAAGTGAAATTCTGAGCTAACAAGGCCATATATAGGAAAATGAATACCACCATTAGAATGGCATTGAAAAGGTGCATCTATTTATATCTTTTACCAGAAAGTTCCCACGGTCATGATCTGACTAATCTGGGCATTTGCCATAGGAAAGTGGATACCATTATAGCAATGGCATCAAAAATCCATATTTAGCTACTAGTTTGCAAAAAGTTCCCACAGTTATGTCTTGCCTAATTGGGTTACTCCCATGGTCCAGTATTGTGATGGCATTGAGAATCTCTATCTATTTGTTAACAGTTCTCACAGTCATGATGCATTGCCTAATCTAGTCACTCCCATGACCTAATGTCTAAAAATGAAGCCAGATATAGCATATTGTAATAGCATGAAAATTGTCTTCTAATCACATCTATTTTTAAATGCTCTTAAGCTTGGACCTTGCCTAATAAGGTCATTCTCATGACAGGGCTGCATAATAATTTTTAGTTGATTTTTAGTGGATTTATTGCCAATGTATCTATTTTTAAATGCTCTCACACTTGGACCTTGCCTAATAAGGTCATTCCCATGCCAGGGCTACACAATAATTTTCATTTTATTTTTAGTGATTTTTTGGTGATTTTATTGATGATATATCTATTTTTAAATGCTCTCACACTTGGACCTTGCCTAATAAGGTCATTCCCATGACATTGTGCAGCCATAATTTTTATTTTATTTTTAGTGATTTTTTAGTGATTTTTAATAATTTTATTGGATTTATTGACAATATAAACAAATAATAACCAAGAATAGACCTGCTGTGGTGCCGTGCAGGCTGCCTGGCATGGCATATAACAGTGCTGAGCCTTTGCCATTTTTGGCCTATAGCATTTGCAAATGGTTTGCTGGCTTGGGCCGTAGCATTTGCAAATGGTCTACAGCATCGACTGGAAGGATAAAGTTCGTCTTTGAATGTCGTATAGTATTCCGACACTGATCCGTCAGGTCGCGGAAGCAATGCCCTTCCTTGCTGAATACCCAAACAAGTGGCCCATAGACTGGATTCTTGTCCCTCTTCTGGACTATCAAGCGAAGGCGTTGTGAAAGGTCCTGCAAGATAAGGCTATAGAGGCGGAGAGAGAAGCCGAGAAAGCCGCCGCTATTGTTTATGCTGCTCGTCTCTGACGTAGATAGTTATCTTGTAAGAATTTGGTACGAAAGTATTCTTTCCAGGTGAGATGGAAAGATAAATGCGAAAAAAAAAACCTACCTGATGCATCCAAATGTCTTATCACCGATACCATAGCTCATTGTAGATAGACCATAGGTAGATGGACCGTAGGTAGATGAACCGTCCATAGGCAGATAGACCATAGGTAGACAACTTGCAGCAATAATAGAGCTGTCTTCCCAGCGACAGGAACGACTGCCACTAAAACCATTTTTCACGCAGGGATCAGTCAGGCAGAGTATAAAGGCAAGGAAAATTTTATTGTCGGATCAAAATACGTGCTCAATGACATTGATATACTAGGCTACGCAAAACATATGTAGAGATTGAGCAACGTGTCCGTAATAAGGTCATTCCCATGACAGAATAATTTTCAGTGATTTTTTGGTGATTTTATTGGATTTATTAATGATATATCTATTTTTACAAGCTCTCACACTTGGACCTTGCCTAATAAGGTCATTCCCATGACAGGGCTGCACAATAATTTTCATTTTATTTTGGTGATTTTTTGGTGATTTTTAGTGATTTTATTGGATTTTATTAGATTTATTGACGATATAAACAAAGAATAACCAAGAATAGACCTGCCGTGGTGCCGTGGTGCCGTGCAGGTGCCTGGCATGCCATGTAACAGTGCCGAGCCTCTGCTATTTTTGGCCTATAGGATTTGCAAATGGTTTGCTGGCTTGGGCCATAGGATTTGCAAAGGGTCTACAGCATGGGGTGATCCTTCACTGCCTCTACCTTGCCGTCAGCCTGGTGCAGATATGAACTCTGTGGATCAAGTGAATCCGCTGCGGTATGTTTGATAATACTCTGACGCTTGTTAATAAGTTAACTGTCCGTAACAAAAATTTTCTTACCTTTACAAAGTCATAGAGCTCCTGATCCCAGCCCAGTTTTTCCAATAGAGTCTCTAACTTCTCGCGACCAGCACCAGACGGTCTGGATATCACTTTGATTGGTGTTGAATATCCCGGCACAGAAACCGTGACAGGACGGACCGCGGAAGTGGCAACAGGCATTCCAGACGTACCTGGCACGGTAGTTATCCCAAAATCTGCATGGGGATGAGTTTTCAAAGTGCAGTTCTGCACAAATACTGGACCGCTGGCATTTATTGTGGGCGGTTGGGGCAGTGTCGAAACAGGCGTCTGAACTCTCTGGCTGGACACAGAATCTCCGTTGGGGGTGAATGGAGAACCCTTTTTGGTACTATTCGAGAGGGGGGGAGCAGAATCCGTGAGAGTTAGTGATGTGAAGGTGAGGTCCCAGCTCCTGACTTCGACAGGAGTGGAAGTTGGCGCAAAGTCTTTCATTGGCACAGCGGTGTCCTGGATGGCAGGCTGTGGATGGAGAGAGCCAACGTCCATATCAGTGTCTGCAAGCAAAACTATGAGGGGTGTCACCATTGATTCTACGAAGGGATCTACGGGGCGAGGGTCCACCATTTTTTCCATTGGGGCTGTATTACTCC
>QLOY01001034.1:0-17653 GCA_003313965.1 Megacollybia marginata | reverse complement strand
ACCATTGTGGTAGACGCGACAGTAGACGGTCACTCTGTGCTGAATCAGGGGTTAGTGAGTTCCATGACGTCCGTAAACAGTGATGGAACACCATCGGTCTGGCACAATAATGTGGTGAGGGTCCACTCCATACTCATCCAGCAGGTACTGAATTCCACGACGTCCGTAAACAGTGATGGAACACCATCGGTCTGGTACAATAGTGTGGTGAGGGTCCACTCTGTACTTATTCAGCAGGGAATGAAGTTTGCGACCTGCAGGAACAGTGATGCAAGACCGTCTGTCTAATTCGAGCCTGTGGTGAGAGTTCACTTTGTACTCAGTCAGTCTCAGTGAGTGGTGAATGAATCCTACGTACGTCCTAAAGAGTGGTCGAACACTGTTTCTTACTGTTAACAGTGTGGTAAAGGCTCACTGTGTACTTAGTGATTGGTGAATGACACTTACCTACCTCGTGCATAGTGATGGCAAACCGACCGTTCAGAGTGTCGTCTAGGTGGTGAGTGTTCGTGAAAGAACTCATTGGCGACCGAGGACCATTCAATACAAAATGGGTGACCATGCTCTGTGTGTTCTTGGTAACGGCGTGGTCAACACTTGCTTTGAGGTCAAGCAACAATGAACGGGTCCTACTCACCTCCTTAATGGTGTTCCATCACCAGTGGTGGGGATTTGCTTGGAGGTTATGAGTGAGGGTGCAGTCAGTTGGCGGTGATCGATTGCGGGTTTGGTCCCTTCGGGTGACGGTCCATCATGCACTTTAATGGAAACAATGGGTGACGGAGAACTAAACCTAGCTCTCGGAGTGAATGGGGACTGGTCTTGATGAGAATGCTATAGCCTCCATTGTGAGAGATGGGTAGCCAGAGACATCCGCTACGGTGAGTCCATCCTATAGTGGAGATCTTGCATGGATCGATACTGAGGTGACTATTTGCCATCTTGCTCAACGTTGGTGACAGAGAACTCATTTCTTGTTTGTTTGTACAGGATACGGTATGTGTTTGAACCGTATATGGGTCCTGTTCTTACCACTTTGGACATAACGCCTATCCGGAATTTGAAGATGGGGTTGATGCTGACAGCGTTGTGTTTTGTCGATGGAAAGGCTGGTTTGCAAGGTTCCTGCAAGGCCACCCTTCTCGTCCAGTCAGGTTCGTGGAAGGCGTTACCGGAACACCGTTCCTCCCACTTGCAGGAAATTTGCGAGTGTGTTTCTTTTTGATTAAGTGAGACCGTTTCTAATCTGAAACCCTAGATTTCATTTGAGAAGAGCAATGTAGGGGAGGTTTACTCGGCTCATGCCCATCTGTGTATGCGGAAATTGTCTTTAACTTATGGCGCAGAGATGAGGAGAATGGTGGAGATGCCCATGCCGGAGGAGGCAGAAACGGAAACGCCATTTGACGAGAGACTTGACTGGTTGATAGCGCCCTTAACGACTTTTAATAGACTTTAGATGTAGCAGTGTATAATCATGTACAGTCAGAATGTGATAAGTGTTACTGTTTTACTCCCTGTGCGTGTTGCATGTGCGCTCAACTTGGAAGTAAGACTTTGCTACAAGCATTGCACTCACTCACTTTCATATTGTATGTTTTCTGATTAGCCCCCTACCTGGAATCTATGACCAGCTCGACGATTCAAAACCGAAACCAAAACCGAGATTATAGTCACATGATACCTAAACCCAAATCAAAATCAACGCTGAATAATTTTGTCCACTGGGGGCCGTCATATCCCATCTATTCAATCATTGACTGCGAACTCGCTTTCTTCTCTGGTCTTTCTTTCCAACCCGACGCTTACGCAACGTCAACAACTCTAGCTAGCCCGTCTCCAACCAGGCATCTCAGGCAACTCAGTCTATTTCCATTCGAGTACCACACTTGGACGAATCCGGAGGAATGCCGTGTCTGGACCTTCCTCTATCGAGAAGCCAAATACAGTCCAGATATGGAGAGACCTCATACAACCCATTTAACAGGCTTACAACCAGGCTTATAAGCTTTGCCAGGCCAGATAGAAGCTTATAAGTCTTTCCCAGGCCGTGAAATGTATTATCATGCTGATGATACATTATATGTCTAGTTGTAAGGCTTACTGTAAACCTTACATGTAAGGACAGCCTTATCAAGTAATTAAAAGCATTATGAAGCCTTTCTCAGGACTGGGCAGACTTATATGGCCTAGAGCTATTTTTCAGAAAAAAGACTAAGTGACTCTACCAGCTCCTTATAATAGAGTTTGAGCTCTTTGGAATTAAGCCACTGTGGTGCAGTTGGTATAGCACTACTATGTTGCCCTTCTGAGAGGTCAATGGTTCAATTCCTGCAGAGTGCAATAATTTACAAAACTCTGTGAGTAAGAAAAAAATCCTTTTTACACCATAGAGACCTGTTTGCCATATAAGCCAAGGTAGCCTTATAAATACTGTCATGCTGGGCCTGCCTTATAAGGTTGGATTAAGCTTATAAGCCACACCAGGCTGATTGATTTTTATAAGCCTGTCTGGGGCTTGTACTCAAGTATAACAAATTTATAAGGTACACCAGGCATATATTACCTCACAAGGGGTATGGGAGGCTTGTACTGCAGTATAAGGTATGTCACATATTTTGTGATGTGGTGGATAAGAGACATGTCAGGACAGCAGCATGTGAAATTCACGTGTGACCCCAAGTCCCATTTATAATACACCCCATTGATTGAAAGCCTCATATGGGGGGTTACAGTTAGCCAGTTTGACCTGATGAGAACCTCCTCAACCACACCCAGTCACAGGTTCAGATCCCACCTTCCCCTCAAACTGAACAAATGTGAATTCAGCACCCGACGGTCCACAAGGCCCTGAGAAAGACACTTGCAAACCTATGTGGTGCAGCATACAATTGACTGTCTAATACCATCGTCCTACCTAATATGTACATAACTCATAATCATAATGCCCTCTACTCAAGGAGTGCATGGGTCGCTGGCACTTAAGCCAAAAACACCTCTCCTGGAAGCGTCCCCCTAACCGCCCAGAAATTAGCTTCTGCCCAAGCAAGATCCCATTCATTCCCGGCCATACAATCCATTGCGAATTTCAGGTTTAGACGTGTACAGGATATGAGAGTATGAGAGTTTGAAGGTGGGTTCGTTGGGGGTCCGGCTGTGGAGTGGTAAGCAAGGGAGGGAGGGGATAGAGAAGGGATGTACGATTTGAAGAAGAGCAGCTTGGTGATCTGGAGGGAGGGTGATAGCAGTTGTAGGTGGCATTAGAGTCGGAGTTGGGATCGACTGCGATTGCGACTGCGATTGCACCTGGGGTTGCGACCGAGGCTGAGGCTCAGCCTGCACCTTCATAACCCCAACTGCCCATGCCGAATGATGCGAATACAGTCTTACAATGAGCTGATCCGATATAATCTGGACTTGCCAATCATTTGATTTCGCCCTTGTGACCACCATCAGCATCGGAACAATCGGAAGAAGAGAGGGAAAACTCACGTAGATCCTTCGGGCGCAGGAACAACAACAAAATTCCGATCAAAGCTCCTTAGTCCTCCACTCGGCATCTCCTCAACCTCCCCTACAACCCGAATCAACAATGCCATAGTACCCCCATGCGGCACCGGAAAACAATCAACACAAAACTTTCCGGCGTCCACAGGATTTCCGATACTATGTTTCGTTCTTGGAAGAGCTCCAAACACCCGAATGGCGGCTTCGGGTCCGACGTGAAGTCTCGAGACTTGTTTGTCTATCGAGTTTAGGAGACGGAAGAGATTCCGACTTCCTGACGACCCAATACCCAAGTAACGTTCCCAGCTTAGCTTCTTTTGGTTTGGAAGGGTGGATTGGAAACCTTGGAGACGGGCCCTGGTTGGAATGGCCATGTTGACCGCATAGGAGAAAGTGGATTCAGGGTGGTAGACTGAGCCTAGGGATACTCGAGATGTATCGTATAATGTGAAAAAGCTGCAAGCCAGAGTAAGCAAAGGTGTTGTTTTTGAGGTTTCGGTACCCACCGAAGGAGAAAGTTGGAGACGACAGCTGGGTCTACACCTGCGATTAGTGAAGGACCCATCTCGAAGGGGAAGGTTGTTGTGGAGGGTTTGGGTACTACTGCCGCTGCTGCGGATGACGAAGGCATTGCGTCAAATTGGATTTGGACAACGGGTTGTTGATCAAGCATTGTCAGCATTGGTAGACGACGGGTCACTTCACTAAGATGGCATTATTATTACTTAGGTGTCAAGAGCTGTGGCAACGTACTGTCGATACTTGAGCTCCTGCAACTTGGTATCCTGGACAGGATTGCCAAGGAGGATGAGTTCTTTGAGGTTGATAAATTTGCCCTTTCTGGTGTTAGAAAACACCTCGACATCCTTCAGCCGCAATTTGTTGTTCTGCAGTGAAAGATTGACAAGACGTGGGAGGTAGTGGGAGAGGTTTTGACGGAGGGAACCCGTAAGCCTGTTGTTGCTGAGGTCCAACGTCTGCACCTGGATATCGTGAGTTGTCACTTGTAGACAATGAAAAACAGACCTCTGGCTTTAACTCTGCAGCGAGTTTGAAGATGACAGAGGCCTCACGGCCGGACTGGGTAAGTCTCTGATGTGGCAGTTACAGCGTGACCGATGGTTTTAGGTTGGCCACATAAGCTGCGACAATGCCAGCAACAACGACATGGCCATTGCCTGCTTTGCAGAACTATACAAGGCTTGGACTGGTAAGGGTTTCAATGCGAAAAAACGACACATTAGGTTTGTTGGCTTAGCCTTGTAACCGGACTTACTTCTAATGTAAATCAGATGCTTGGCTCATATCGTCAACCTAGCCACGCAAGCAGTCATTTCAACCAAGAGCAAAGCAAAATATTACGATCCCCACAACCCAGACACCCACCTCCCCAACACAACACTCTATATCCATGACGAACTAGGCCTATCTGCATCAAGGCACAGTCATCTTCCCAACGCAAGACCTTGTTCAAGAATATTCAAGTCCAGGAGAATACACAGAAGGAGCCACTTCAGCTCTTGCTTGATATGAAGATTCATTGGGGCTCGACAAAGGTAATGCTTTGTCAGACATTATTGCTCAAAGAGGTACATGTGCTTCAACATTATATCTATCTAATATTGCATAGTCTGTTGACGTCTTTGTCTACAAACTTGGCGCACTGGAGAAGAACCTGGAAAAGAGAGCCGCGATTGATAGCCTGAAGTTGGGAGATGAGGAATGGCACTGTGTGGAGCACAGTAAAAAGCCTTCCTAACTGGTTATAACCAGATTTTAAAAAAGCCTTTATAGTGGTTGTGGTTACAACCACCCAAAATGCCTTGTATACTGGTCCCTACATGGACCCTATACCTACTCTATATAGGCAGGTATAAATACGAATCAATAATGGCGCACCGATGCACACCCGTCCTTTGCTTATCAATGTTTGTAGTCAAGAAAAAAAGCTGTTGGGTGCTGCTCACTGTCCGCTGCATTGCCCACAGTGCACTCATCATTCTGTCCATAGCTTATTCAGGTTATATTATTGAATTCCGTAACTGTATACATTTAAAATCATCAAATTATAGCTGGATTATTAACTGACAAATGGATAAATACAACTAAAATACTGAAAAAAATGTGGGCATATGTGCCCTGCATAATCTACATCCAGACAAGCACGAGCACCCACAAGTACATGCAAATGCTGTGTGACAGACAGGATACCGGTCAAAATAATGAGCATGCAGCGGTGGGTGCGGCACTGCACGTGGGAATTCGACAGTGGTTTTGGAGATGCAGTGGGTGCCCATTGATGGTTAAGTGGTTTCGAGATGCGGCAGCAGTGGATTTGGGAACACCATTGAATGGAGGATGATGGTTTGAGGATGCAGCAGTGGATTCAGATGAGGTAGTTAGTCTGTTGGACTGGGGAAATTTGTGAGATTCAAACAGTAAACCTGGAGACTCACTTTGCAGGGGAGAAGAGACCACAGCAGAAGCGGGTTCTGTCAGTTTGAGGATTTGGTCACCAGATTGTGATAGAACTGAAACTATTAGCAATCAGTCCAATGTGACTTACCACAGATGATGGGCGTATTGAGAACGAAGACATATTGAAGGTGCATGAGCAGTGGACATTCGGTTTTATTTGTGGAGGGTACGAAGTTAGTAGCAAGAAGCAGTTTGGTGGCACAGTGAGCTGGGAATGGGGACAAAACAATACATGATGTGGGATTTGTGATGCAACAGTGTTCAGCATTGGGAGCAGGGGGTGTTCCATGGGACTGCATGCTGGTGGTAAAGAACGATGCAAGGTGGTGCCAGTCGGTTCATTTGTGGATTAAAAAGAGCGCTCTATGTGTGAATGTGTTTGTGGCTCCATCGGGTTGCAATAGAACTTGGAAAAGCCATTCCAATCCAGTGAAAAAGTCCGGTCAAGGTGGTGGCAAGAAGCTAGACACTGAGTAACGTGACCTGCCAATGGCATCCCATTGGCTCGGTTGACTGGTTACTCAATTAACCGGTCCCTGATAACCTTTGGCGCCAGCTTGGCGCCTGTTGTTTTCACTAGAAAAAAACTTCATGGATGCTATTACTGAAGGATATGGGGTTACAGGAAACTGTGAATAGATAAGAACACACCATAATGCAAGTCTGACTCAACAAATAGTGAACTGCACAATGGGGGAAATGGTGGCTGGATGATGATTGTTACTGAGTTAGATGTTAAACCACAGTCGAGGGCACTTTTTGTTGTTCAAAAATAAGTGGGTTAGCTCAAGTGTCAGAGTCAATCTATTCATACCATATACAAGTTTGAGCTGAATAGAAGTGTGGTCGGAAGTGTGGATGAGAGTGAATGGCAAAAATAAGTGGATATGCAAATGTGATCAGACCAGCTGGCTGGCTGAGCTAATCAGCTCAACTCAGCATCCATGTGCCATGCCAAAGGTTGTAGACACTCACCATCCGACTCAATCAGCTTCCCTCAGCAATGAACAGCCGCATTGAGATGATATATTGTGGGATTGGCTCTGTAGGTAATGTCACCGGTTATAGCCGGCTACACCAACCGCCTTTCCTGTGGCTATGTCAGAGCTCAGAAGGTCGACAAGAGCCCCGACATACCACAATCCATCGGCTCTGTAGGTAATGTCACCAGTTATAGCCGGTTACACCACCTTTCCTGTGGCTATGTCAGAGCTCAGAAGGCTGACAGGAGCCCCAATGTACCCATTTAAGGCAATTTCATAAACAGTTTATAATACATAGCTATACTGGGAGCTATGTTGGAAGGCCATGAAACTGTGACAAGAGCACTGTTTAAGGCAATTCTATAAAACAGTTTCTATAACAAATATAATACATAGCTAGACCGGGAGCAGTGCCTATTAAGTCCCATACCAGTGGCCAGTTTGTTGACTAGTAAATACTAGTAAACAAATGTGTGTAAGTACATCTATTTTAAAAAACACCATCCAACCATTTTATGGATTGAATATTACAATTGGCCCATGTAAAGCTAGCTATGATATGAGTGGTCTCAGCTACAAATACTCTCCAACATTGTGCAATAATTGCAGCAGCAATGGGCTGCAGTTTATGTACAGTATTTGAGTCACATGCTAGCACCCCAGAAGAGCAATTGTATATTTATAGGGCACCTGACAGCCTGCCATATGTAGAGGCCCGCTGCTACCAAAAGGGGTGCTGACTAAGAGTGTTGAGTGGTGGTGGTTATAACCACTAGAAAGGCTTTTTCAAAAAGTGGTTATAACCAGTCAGAAAAGCCTTTTTTTAAGGGCATGGCCTGTGTGGAGCTGTTTGTTGACATCCTAGAGGTTCATGTTCACTGGCCCTGAATCATAAATAACGCAATTCTAGGATGCTGAAGAGTGTCAGCAAGCATTCTCCTCAGAGACGGGACTAACATTGTGGAGTGCTGTTCCTGCAATTGAACGCCTCCATACTGTCTGGTTGAAGAAGCGGCAAGACCTAAAGTACAAGGCCTTCCACGATGCACTTGACACTGGATTGGAGAAGGTAGAGGCATACTATGAAAAGACAGCTGAATCAGATGCACATATCATTGCTATGTGTACGTACTCCTGCTTTGTCTTGTCTGATCTGACACTGTTCAAAGTACTTCATCCTAAACAAAAGCTCAAGCATTTCAAGAAACATTGGTCTGCAGATCTAGTCGACAACATTGTCAAGACAGTGGAGGCAGTGGTAAGTAACAATTCAGGCTTGGTCTCTCAAATGAACCACCTTTACAGTTCAAAGAGTATTATGATGAGCACTATACGGCCCAACAGCTCAACAACAACAACATTGATCCCAACCCTCGACCCACCAAATGTTGCCAAACATCCTCAGCCGATTATGACAGTAGTGATGATGATGGGGCTGATGGGGCCTCTATTGATGGAGACTGGCATCGGGAGTTTCAGTTGTACCTCAACACAGAGGAGATTGTCCCAAAGGGTATGAGTGTGGTGGAATGGTGGGGGGTATGTGTTTTGCATCATCCTAGACTCACACTAACCCCGTTATAGCTACACGGCTCCCGCTACACCGTTTGGCAGAAAATTGCTTGCAACTATCTGGCCATCATGGCTTCATCTGTTTTGAGTGAGTGAGCATTTTCATCAGCAGGTATCACCATCAGTAAACGTTAAAGGTGACATTGTTGAGGTGCTCCAGGTCTTGAAATGCCTTTACCACAATGACCTGATCTTTTGAGATGTAGTGACTGTAGTCAAAGAGGAGAAGGACATGGAGATGGAAGAGGATGAGCCTAGTATGAAGACAGTGAGTTTTCTTGGGATCAGTTGATTGTTGATCTTGTAGATGGTGCTGACAATGAACCGAATGTAGTGTAGATTTGTAATCATATTATTCTATATGTAGTTGCTACAAGCCACAGCTTAAGCCTAGGCCGAGCCTAAGCCAGCCTGAGCTGTGTCTTAAGGCTCAGGCTTCAATTCTGGTGAGCCTGAGCTGCTCCAAGCCAGCCAGGAGCCGCAGCTTGCAGGCTGAGCCGAGCCGTAACATCACTAGTCGGACAAAACTACAATTCAACTATTTTTGACTAAGCACAAATTTAAACTAAGTACTTCCCATAAACTTCCCAGGCTGAGTCTTCATGCTGGTAGAGTGATTAACATGTAATATTGGGCAAGAAATACAGTAGTTAAGCCAAAAGATAGCATGTTTCTACTCTCATGGCAATTTTTTTCACCATGAAACACAAAAGTCATGTGATATGGCATTGAAACCGCAGAACAAGCCATCCCAAGCTTTACAATGGCCATACCCTGTCCTTCTGCTTTTGGTATCAATGTTTAACATTTAATACCATATAAAGCCTTTCTGCAGTGAAAAGAATTGGCTGGCTTGTCCAATTATTGCAAAAAACTCATTTTTTTGCTTCTTATGTATTTTTTGCTTCCTGTTTTGAAACTGCTTACACAGAAATATCACGGAATTACTGATTATCACATACCAGCTGAATGCGAATCAATGATGTGAGTGTGATTGGTGAAGGTGCTTTTGGGGTCGCATCATGCCGCATGGCTGTCGGATGTTGGATCTTGAAATTTGGATTGGCTAAGGCTAAAAATGAAGCTGTCCTGTCCCTGTTGCCATAAATGTCAAGGTTCCCGAGGATGAAAACAAAAAATGGAGAAGCCTCAAATAACACTCCTCCTCGCTCTCAACACAGGCCCAATAGTCCACAGAATTGTGCAAAAGGAATCAGTGAGAGGGGTTTTGTGAATATGTCTGCAAGGTTAGACGATGTTGACACGTGTTGGATGGCAATTTTTCCTTCGTGAACACATTGTTGTATAAAGTGATATCTGATATCAAAATGTTTTGACCTCAAATGGAACTGTGGGTCAAGCACAAGGCATACCACTCCATTGTTGTCACAAAACAGAGGAGTCACACAGACATTCATTCTAGAATTGAGTAAAACACTCAGATCGGGTGATTTTCGAGGTAACGGCAGTAAAGATATCATTGTGTGCAGCTATAGGCCTTCCTTGCAGGATTTGGATGCCGCAATATATTCCACTTCAGTTGAGGAAGTCGCAACCACCTTTTGCTTTCTGGCAGACCACGAAATCATCCCACCACCCAATGAGAAGCAGGAGGAATGACAGCCATCCAGACAGTCTCCCCAAGACAAGTCCATGAAACCAACCAGATCAATATTTTCGCCACCAAGTCTCAACCATAGATCTCTCGTCCCCTTCAGGTACCGCACGATTCGGATAGCAGCATCCCAGTGAGAGCGTCAGTAGCAGTTGAGGAATTTGGAAAGCTTTCTCACAGCAAAAGATGTGTCTGGTCGACTGCCTATACTCGGGTAGAGAAGCTGACCAATGAGGGACTGGTAGGGCAGTTTTGCTAGCACTGCTTTCTCCTCCTCTGTTAATACTTCGTCTGCAGGTAGACGAGTCAAGAACAAGTTTGCATTCTCAACCATCGGTGATATGCATGATATGCATCCAGGCCTGAAATCTTTCAATTTGCAAAGTACTAGCCTCTAAATAAACGTGGGAAAGACTCCCACAGAGGTACAACCATCAGCGGAGGAGTGGGATAGGTGGAATAGCTATATAAGGCAACACCTAGGCCTCTAACTGCATAAAACCCTTTGGTTGAGACGAATGAGTTGGCTCTTGATAGAGCTATCTTATTGTATCCAACTCTCATAAAATGTGCAGCCCCACTGAGGTATGCTAAGATGTGTACAAGAGCTAAATTAAGGTCGGATAAGCTGGCATCGCCTCCGCTGAGCTTTACAAAGCAGGAAATTGAACATATACTTGAACCAGTTGTAAACTCAAAGAGAACATGGAATATCACCCTTGGAACTGTTGCCGAGCCGAGACCAGAGTAAACGAGGCCAGCGAAGCATTATAAATGTTGCCTCTACAGTTTGGGACCATCAGCAGAGAAATAGAGACATGTTTATATCATTGTGATGCTAGAAAGTAGGGCTATCAACTGGGATAGTGCTCCTAGGGCAGGAATTGACCCAGTGGACATCAAGGAGATGGATGGAGTCATATTCTTGGCTATTTACACAGCATGAGTAAGACTATGCATCAGCTGACCATTGCTGAGCAACTAGCAGACAAAAATAGACACAGCAGAGTGGTATAAAAAGGCAGTAGTTTAGAGTAGTTCAGCAGAATAGTGAACCCATAGAGACCCCCAGTAGAGAATAGATTGCGCTTTAACAGACTATTGAGCTCTAAGTACCTGCAAGGGAACACAGCTAAGAAAAGTCACCAGCGGAGACCCAGTACCTTCAGCGGAACAGTTTCTACCAATCTCCTACCTCTCTAGACGTCTCTAGGACCTAGTACCTAATAGGGAAAGTCCCCGTTCTTAGTCTTTAGTACCTGAAGGGAACTTGACTCATCTATTCCACCTTTGTCACACATTAGTGACCCCACTTAGCTTAGTAGAGACCAGTAGACTAGTTTGGGTCGATTCTCACACCTTCCTACAAGCCTTGTGCACCTCTCTGAGTCAGAGCAGACATCACTTAGTCAAGGTTGAGTGCCTGCGGATGTAGTACTTCTTCTTAGAGCAAACCATCTTGCCAGGTTTAGTTAACAGGAGTCTCCAAACTCAAAAGGAATACCTTAAAAAGAGGTGTTTAGGTGTTGGGTTGTGTGTGTTAGTGGGTGTTGGTGTTTCCCAGCCCATTTCGAGCACTTCCATTTCCAGTGCAGTCAGCCTGCCTCACACCATGAGGTTCCTTTTTCATCGGAGTGGAAACAGGGTAAGAATCTTTCTGGCTGAACTCCTTGACGATCTTGTCGATCATAGCTTTCTGCAAGATGTAAACAAACCGGTTGGCCCTATCCCTTTTGATTTCAATTCCCAAACAAAATTCTGCATCACCTTCCACAATGGTCCACTCTGACTCTAGTTGGGATTTGAAAACCTCATTCGCCTCGGTGGAGCTCGCAACAGATGGGAAATCATCAACGTGGATGGCAACAAGGACTGTATGACCCTTAGCGCTGCGTACGTACAGTCGCTGACAAAAAAACCAAGGGGGTACTGGACCAGAAATCCGGTACCGGACGTTGGTAGGTAGGTCCCCATTTAGGCTCCTTAAAAATTTAGGTGACGTACACAAGACGTGCACTCAAAATAGGTCAGGATGGGCTCGGAACTGACACTAGACACCATAGAACAACCTTAGAACAATGCAAAACAAGTTTCTTGACTAATCTAAGACAAATTAAAAACAATCTGAAACAACGATATGAGTGTTTTTGTGGCGAAGAGGTGGAGAACCGGGATGATGGCAGTGCCACTGCAATGTGCAAGGCTAAAGGCTGTGAAACAATTTGGGTATGCTTCTCTAAGTTCAGTATAACAAAACTTACATTGCTTAGTATCATATACGATGCATAGATAGTTCAGAGAAATTTGAACAGGCGGGATGGCAGTGCGAGCCATGTCGGAAAAATAAGTGGCGGAGGTGGTAGTTACTAGAAATGATGTTCCATTACATTCCAAATTGAATACTTATATCAAATTGGTTGCGAAATGATTGCTGCAGCACAACTGCAGCATCCTGCAGCATCGCAGTCATTGTTCGGTGATCAGCAAGTCACGGTATTTCCCATTTAGGAAGGTCATGTGACCTTGCGGTAGGTAGGTCCAGCTGCCAGGTCGTTATAAATTTAGGTGACGTGCGGTACACAACTTTGGTTCCGGTACCCCCTTGAAAAAAACTGCAACATGGTATTTTTAGCATTTCAGACAGATAGACATGCTAAAATGTCTTGAAACAAGTTGTAGACTTGGAGTATAGATCAAGCCCATGATTTCTGTAAAGTTGAACTATTTCTATTTCTGGTAATTCTTATGATATTTGGAGTTTTTTGTGTAAGATACAAATGGACCTCTGTGAGAAATGATGGTACACAAAAATGGTCATCACCAGATGAAAGAGCTTGAAAAATAGAGGGGAATAACATTTTGGTTCATATGATTTGGTTGAGATTTGGGCTCACAACGAGTACTACAAAGTGGCTAATTGGGCCAAAAATAGGCCAAAAACACCATAAACACACCAAAATGGCCAATTTGGGTGGGCAGTTGTGAGCCCAAATCTCAACCAAATCATATGAGCCAAGATGCTATTCCCCTCTATTTTTCAAGCTCTTTCATCTGGTGATGACCATTTTTGTGTACCATCATTTCTCACAGGGGTCCATTTGTATCTTACACAAAAAACTCCAAATATCGTAAGAATTACCAGAAATAGAAATAGTTCAACTTTACAGAAATCATGGGCTTGATCTATACTCCATGTCTACAACTTGTTTTAAAACATTTCAGCATGTCTATTTGTCTGAAATGCTAAAAATACCATGTTGCAGTTTTTTTTGTCAGATGCAGTACTCACATTCCAGGCAGGTGAATCCCCATTGGATCATCTTTGCATGCATAGTCTTGTTCCAAATCCAGCCAGCCTGATGCATTCCATATATTCCCTTTTCCACATGCCCTCTTTACCTTCTTCCTCGAAACCCTCTGGTTGTGCATATACTGAACCTCCTCTGGTTCCAACATGCCATTCAAGAATGCTTGCTTCACATTGTACTGTTTCACATCCCAGTTGAGCAAAGTGGCAATGTGAAGGAGTAAACAGAAAGACTCCATGTGAGCAGTAGGTGAAGTTGTCTGATTGTAGTCTCGACCCAATATCTGCTCATAGCCACAGAGTACGTATCTTGCCTTGAAACTGATTGGCTTCCCTTCCTTGTCTCGTTTGACTATAAGGACCCATTTCCCCTTCAGCACCTTCCGATCTTTCAGTACCTCAGAACACAGAACAAGTGTGAAGACTTCCATTTTCTGCCTTCCCCCGATTTCAGATTGATAAGCTTGACACCAATGATCGAGTGGCTTTAGTCCATAGTGTTCATAAATCATGGAGAGGGCCAGAATACTATGACCCAGAGATATGGGTCTTGGCCAAGTCTCGGCCAAGTACTGTTCAACCAACAATAGTATTGCTTTCATTACTGATACTATTACTACTGAGACCTCAGAAGCTGTCACAAGTATTAGTAATAATATTACTACTTACTGTCCTCGCAGCAATAGTACTAATAGTACTAATAGTACCACTGCCCTCAGACAGATAGTACTAATAGTACTAATCCTCATAGCAATAATATTAATAGTACTAATGTCCTCACAGCAATAGTACTAATAATCACTGAATGCTGGTTAGAAACTCACCGGCAATGCCCGCTACCTGATGAGCTGCCGTTGTTCAGTTTTCCAGAGTACAATGGAATAAAGCCAGTCCATCATCCTGTGGGAGTTGCAGAGCAGGCAAAGCTCCCTCTACCCTGGATAAGAATGTAGATCTGACATCGAGCAGGTTGCTATGTGGGCATTAAAATAGTGCGTGTTCCGGTGTTTCCACATGCATCTGACAGAAGCGGCATAAGCAGAGATGGCGCGGGACCAGAAGTCGGTACCTTTCTGACCAGGATAGCTTTTCCACTGCCAGGAGGTGACTGGCGCAAAGGATTCGGGTGAGTGCTCGCCTGTGCTGAGCATTCTGAATGTGCAGATAATGACGAAAACAGGCCACCTTTCAGACATGTCGTGCTAAGGAATGGTGGTGATGCAGAGTAAATCATGATATCGATAAAACTGGCAACAAGCTGGTCGGACCGACTCCCTGATCCCTGAGGTTTCCATGTGGGCTCTGTTTATGAGCCAAAGCAAGGCACAGCTTTTCACCAAAAATTCTGATGGCCTGTGAAACCTTAAAATAGGGCTCGACAAACACCCTCTACCTAAAGGTAGCCTAATCCTCATAGCAATAATATTAATAGTACTAAAGAGGGCAGTAGTACTATTAGAACTATTGCTCTGAGCTGAGGGCAGTAGGACTAACAGTAGTACTATTGCTGTGAGGACATTAGTATTACTACTATTAGTACTATGAGGATATTATTACTACTGCTGTGAGGACATTAGTACTATTACTACTATTACTACTATGAGGACATTAGTACTATTAATATTATTGCTACAATGATTAGTACTATTAGTACTATCCATCTGAGGGCAGTAACTATTGCTGTGAGGAGATTAGTACTATTACTACTATTACTACTATGAGATTAGACTATTACTATTAGTTTATTGCTGTGAGGATAGTACTATTACTACTGCTATGAGGACATTAGTATTATTAGTACTATTAATATTATTGCTACGAGGATTAGTACTATTAGTACTATTACTATTAGTTATTGCTGTGAGGATAGTACTATTATTACTATTACTACTATGAGGACATTAGTATTATTAGTGGTACTATTAATATTATTGCTACAAGGATTAGTACTATTAGTACTACTACTATTAGTTATTGCTGTGAGGATAGTACTATTAGTACTATTGCTGTGGGAGAATAGTACTATTAGTACTATTGCTGTGAGGACATTAGTACTATTAATATTATTGCTACGAGGACATTAGTACTATTGCTGTGAGGACAGTAAGTAGTAATATTATTACTAATACTTCTGACAGCTTCTGAGGTCTCAGTAGTAATAGTATTAGTAATGAAAGCAATACTATTGTTGGCTGAACAGTACTTGGCCGAGACTTGGCCAAGACCCATATCTCTGGGTCATAGTATTCTGGCCCTCTCCATGATTTATGAACACTATGGACTAACGCCACCCATATATATATATGTGTGTGTGTGTGTGTATTGGTGTGTCATCAGCCCATTTTGAGCACTTCCCATTTCCAGCACCTCGCACTGTGAGGTTCCTTTTCATTGAAAAATTTCACACCTGGAACCAAAACCAGCCTATCAATATGCTTCTGTAGCCCTTGTGCTGTAATTTCCAAGGGCACTCCAAACATATCTGAAGGGTTCTGACAGAAGGAAACCAATGTTGTGGAGTCAAACAGGTGCTGGGTCTAATTGTCAGTGAGTCAGAGAGGAAACAAGAGAAGATTTGCATGAAGACTAGTCACTAGACTGGAAGACAACTATATTTTTCATCTGACAACTATGATCAAGCTATTTATACTATTATCAGGAGAACTCTAGAAGGTAAGTGAGGTCATGAGGTATACATGAGGTAGTAGATAATCAGAACAGGGTATCAGGTAAGTAAGTACAAACAAAAGAATGAATAAAGAAGTATCAAGGTCACCAGTGTCCTGGCTCAGATTGTGGAGTGCCATTCCAAATGATTCTGGAGGGTTCCAATGGGTTCTAAAAGCATGGCTGACAGGATTGCAGTGCAAACAACAATGGGTAGCAGACTTGCATGGCACATAACAACATATAAGAGATTAATCTTTAAACTACTGGCTCATTGGAGGCAACAATGAAAACATCTATGTAAGAGTGTTGAGCAATAGAAGAGCTAGTGTTCTATATGCCATGAGTGATGGTCTCAGCAATGTCAAGTATAAGGTGCCATAGGCACTGCTTGTTCCAAATACAAAGGCTTGGTGGATGGGAAAGTGTTAATATTTTGTCAATAAACTACTGAATTTAATACAGTTGGGAAACA
The DNA here is from genome assembly GCA_003313965.1 of Megacollybia marginata. Taxonomy (NCBI): domain Eukaryota; kingdom Fungi; phylum Basidiomycota; class Agaricomycetes; order Agaricales; family Porotheleaceae; genus Megacollybia; species Megacollybia marginata. The sequence continues at coordinate 1,049 of QLOY01001034.1, read as the reverse complement.
AAGACATGCATACATTATACACAGGTTTTCGGATAGGTGAGAAAAGACTAGGGTAAAGAGAAAAGTTCCATCATGTGTTGAACATTTGATATAGAATCTGAGACAAATAACAGGCTTGCTTATGCTATGACATCTGCACAATTTAGACTAATACCAAGCAGCAGCACATATGAGAGGTGTGAAGCTATCATTTGAGGCCAAATCAAAATGAGTATTTTTCCACTCAAGTAGCAGGTTGACAATATCAATATGGCCATTTGCAATAGCCCATAAGAGTGGTGTAGTGCCATCATTGTCAGCCAAATTGAAATCAATACCTTTCTGCTCAAGTAGCAGTTTGGCAATATTAACATGGCCATTTTGAGCAGCACATAAGAGTGGTGTGGAGCCATCTTTTTTAGCTGAATTCAGTTCAATTCCTTTCTGCCCAAGTAGCAGTTTGACAATGTCAACATGGCCATTTTGAGCAGCACATAAGAGTGGTTTGGAGCCATCAATGTCAGCTAAATTGAAATCAATTCCTTTCTGCTCAAGTAGCAGTTTGACAATGTCAACATGGCCATTTTGAGCAGCACATAAGAGTGGTGTGAAGCCATCAATGTCAGCTAAATTGAAATCAATTCCTTTCTGCTCAAGTAGCAGTTTGACAATGTCAACATGGCCATTTTTAGCAGCACATAGGAGTGGCGTGGAGCCATCAATGTCAGCTAGATTGAAATCAATTCCTTTCTGCTCAAGTAGCAGTTTGACAATGTTAACATGGCCATTATTAGAAGCACATAAGAGTGGAGTCCATCCATCATTGTTAGCCAAATTGAAATTAATTTCTTCCTGCTCAAGTAGTGGTTTAACAATGTTAACATGGCCATTTGCGGCAGCACATAAGAACAGCATGGACCCATCTTTTTTAGCCAAATTGAAAGCAATTTCTTTCTGCTCAAGTAGCAGTTTGACAATGTCAACATGGCCATTTTGAGCAGCACATAAGAGTGGTGTCCAGCCATAATTGTCAGCCAAATTGAAATCAATTCCTTTCTGCTCAAGTAGCA
>QLOY01001032.1:0-12519 GCA_003313965.1 Megacollybia marginata | reverse complement strand
ATGACTAGCAACTTAAATTTCCAACCTCTTGACCCAACCTTGCATGTAGGCCTGTACGAATGTATGATAAGCCTCAGCTTCTCCACGAACCGACCTTATGACAGCACGATGACCTTCACGAGCGGTAGCAGCAGCAAGAGCAATACGACTAAGGTATTGTCACCTCGTGCAAATTCATGAATAATACTTACAAGTTTGCATAGACCCCTGGAGATGAACCATGAATGACAACCCAATAGCTCTCTCCAACCGAGCGGCCGGTCGATGCGGCTTGAGTGAGAGTGTCGGGATTATCAGCATTTGGACAAGAGGGACCAGCGACAGGACAAGAGGGACCAGCAACCAGACCAGCAACTGAGCGAGAGGGACCGTGAGCCAAGCGAGTGCTGATACTTTCAGGCTCAACGCGAGACTGACTATAGGGAGAGGATTGAGATGTGGATGAAATCCCCAGGCGAGTGGATCGAGAAGCAGCAGAAGTAGCACCTGTAGTTGGGCGAGGATTCCTCAGTAAGATGGCAGGATAATGAGCGTCACTGTCAGCTACAGGATACAGAAGTTCATGAGGGTCTGGTGCGTGAAATCCGTTGTGCCCTAAGATCTGCCACACCCACAGTGCTTGATTGTAGGTGTTATACCCTTTATACTGCCCACCCCCTTGTGCTTTCGCCAGCAAAACCTCTTCCCTGGTGACGAATGAGACAGCGGACACTAAGGGATTACCTCACTTACCATGTCCTGTAGATTCCTGCAAGAGGACCCGTGAAGACTACGTACCATGGCCAGCGACGATTGGGATTGAGCTTGAGATACTCATCAGACGAGTGTGTCCCATCACAGACCAAAGAAGCAAGAAAAGGTGAGTTATCTCTCGCCGTGCTGAGAGTCTCCATTGCTGAATTGACGGTAGTGTTGCCTTCACGGTTGCGAATCTGGTCTGCGATTGCATCTGTCTGCGCCACAGTTTCGTCGTCAAACTCGAACTGTCCTAGGAAATCAGACAGCAGGTTTGCATTGTTGTCGGAGTCAGAGTCACCTAACAATCATTAGAAAGTAAGTATCCAGCGCAAGCACAAACTTACCAGGGGCTTTTTCCTTACCCTTGTCTTGTGCCATGCTAGAGGAAGGGAAGAACGAGGTGGACGACATTAGATGGGGCGATTTAAATAATCTGGGTGAGTCAAGGTCGCCATTTGCTTCTGTGGTCTAATCCGAGAATGTAATCCCTTGGAGCTAACTGGTGACATGCAAGTCAACTGGTCACAAAATCACATCTACATATGGTAAAGGTGTTACCGAGATAATGGTTGGGGTACCAGTGGCACTCAATAATTACCTACCGTCTGGTAGCTATAAACCGATCAACTGGTGACCATTATGCAGACTTGTTATCATGGTGAGTAATTACACTGTTGACCTGCAGCATCTTCCTATCACTGCCAGGGTTGCGGTGTATGCACCACATCACAATAAATACTCCAGTGCCCGACTTTTTTCCGTCTCCAATGGTGCTTTCCAACACTACTGCTTCTACCTGGGCACAGCGGAATTTGTCTAGGCCTTGTCTTCACCCTCGCGAACGTACTTGTCAGCTCAATACTGCAGCCAGGCAACTTCAGCAGGCACAGACGAAACTTCGACATGCCAACCTAGCCAATGATCTTGGGAAACTTTCTAGCAACTACAATCAAAATCTAGAAGAAATTGCGACGAAGCACGGATGCAAGGTCAAATACCTTCAAAGGCTTCTACATACATCTTCCATCTTCAAGCCTGAGTGTAAGCCGAATCTGATGAACGCAATCATTCATCACAAATCGCAAGAGCTCAAAGATGGTATGTCTTGACTAAAATTCGTCATTCTCTTTCTAAATTACTTCAGCTGGCCACCCGAATAAAATAAGCGACATTCGCCTCGCTATCAAGGATGATCCTGCACTCAATCCGGATACCATGACAGAGGAGAAGAAAGCTGAGTTGCTCGAGAACCTTACGAAGCATCGTGCAGCTCAGAACCATGGTGTACGTGTTTCCAATCTTGCTGCTGCACAAGATGTTGCCAGCACTGTGCATCGCATTGATCAATCTGTGAGTTATAGAGTTCGTGTGCTTGATTTTATCTTTACAGTCTGTCTAGATGTGCAGTTTAGCAGACCGTACAGGCAACTACGGGTTCGCCTTCTTCACGCGCGGCCATATTGACGATACCTTGATCCCTGAGTGGGTTGCAACACTGGGAGTCGAGAAGTTCTTTGTCAATGTCCTCAAGATGGATCCTAATGATGTTGTCCATGCATTTGAGCACTGGGGTGTTCTTCAGGGTAAAAGTCCGTGATTATCTACCTGTTTATAAGACGTACTGACATTTTTTCAGATGTGGAGGAGTGCGATATAAATGCATCGTTGAGAACAGATATAACGAAACTTATATTGAATGGTTTGAGTGAGTTGTGCCCTCTTTTACCGAAACGACAAGACTAAAAGTGTTTTTCAGGAGCTATCACAGGCCGACGATCAGTTACAATGTCATATACTAACTACGACATTGAAATTTGCCATCGTTATCAAGTTGAGCTGGTTGGTTGGCCTGCTCATGTCTCGTTTACCTCTCCCTCGCATATCCGGACTGGTACTGCTCTACGGGCTGTCCGAGATAGCCTCAAGAGTGGGGTTTGTTGCTGGATCCCCCTCTCTCGTGAGGCACGCGAGGCACTTGCAAAGCAGGTCAAGTCTGGCAATGTTGCCAAGAAACCTCATGCTCCACGTGCGGACAGAGGTGTGAAGCGCAGACCTAGGGGAAATGAGAACGTGCCACCTGGTAAGAAGACTCATTTGGTCAGTGGTGTCTTTCCACCTCGTTCCTCGGAGTTTGTTGATGATGATGATGATTGATGCTTGACTTTCTGGCCTCCTGAACAGTTCTCCATAAGTAATGCTTAGACGTGCTTATCACTATAATATATCTTGATTTAATGTGATTTTTCTGAAATTTTTAGCAGACAAGTTAACTAAGGTTTGCGCTCATTGTGTCAGACAGTGCTGACGCAAGCGCCATCAGCAGCTTCCTGATGTGCTAATAATAACCTCTCCCTGCTTATCCCTTGATGCCTGTAACCAGTAGTCAGCAAGTCATGTGTTTTGAGAAACCTACAGTATCTAAAAGTTGAACCATTCTGAGGAATTAGTGGAGTATCAGACTTATAGACTACATCCATCAAATTAGACCTGGTAACCTGATCCCAGGTTACTTCTAATTAGTCATGTTGAGTGGGACAAACAGGTGGGCAGATCCATCAAGAAATGAAAATGTGTGAAAATGGGTGCCCTGGTTAATCACTCAGGTATCAGATCTACTGGGCAGGTTGATCACACTTTTTCATTTCTTGATAGATCCACTCATAAATATTCTCAGTAAATCTATCAATATATTGGATCCTAATTCCGGAATAGTGAAGCCATCAAAGGCTTGGATGGTCTGCCAGAGAACACCCATTCAGATATGCAGAAGTGAATGCTATTGACCTGGGCACACTTTTTCATTTCTTAATGGATCTGCTGACAAATATTTTCAGTGAATCTACCAATATGGTAGATCTCAAATATTGAATATTGAAGCCATCAAAGGCTTGAATGGTCTGCCAGAGGTCTATAAAGTCGGAGCACCTATCCAAGTATGCAGAGTGATAGCTAGGTTGACCTAGGCCTGAAACTAAGATATATCCAAAACCTATAGACTGATGCTGTATTGACTGAGATTCATTATCTATATGCATTCAATACACATATATAGGGTTGGTCTATAGGTGTTTAGGGCTGGTCTATACAAGTATACAGGGTTGAATACTGGTTGAATACAGGAGTATAGAGATTGAATACTGGCCCATAGCTATTGAATATCAGCCTATAGCAAGTGAATGGATACCTATAAAGGTGTATATATGCCTATTGAGAAGTTGTATGTGTCTATTTATATTTTCATTGCTGGCTTTTCAAAAATAAAATGCAAATTGTGCAAGAACAAGGGCATGTATGGCAAAATGAATACCACCATGAGAATTCTGCATTCCATATAAAGAAGTCAAAAGTTCCCACAGTCACAATTTGCCTAATCTGGGCATGCACCATCAAGCTATTATGGCAATGGCATTGAAAATCTCTATCTAGTTGTAAAAGTTCTCACAGTCATGTCTTGCCTAATCTGATAATCCCATGGTCTGATGTCTGAAAATGGGAAAATGAATAGCAGTATTGAGAATTTTGCTTCTAACCATACCTGTTTGCAAAATGTTCTAACACTTGGATCTGGTTGCTTCCATGGTCCAATGTCTAAAAATAAAGGTATAGCAGTATTATAATAATAACTATATCTATTTATAAACGGTTCCCATATTTGGTCCTTGCCTAATAAGGCTCATTCCCACTACCAAGGTCATTCTACCATCCAAAGGCATTTTCCCAGCTCAAATAATTTTTATTCTATTTTTAATGATTTTATTGGATTTATTTACCATTTTATAATAATATAAACAATAAATAACCAAGAATCGCTAAGAATAGCCTGGCATGGTGCCGTGTAGTTGCCTAGGGCCTGGCATGGCCTAAAATTCGGCACTGTCAAGATGCCCACAGGATTTGCAAATGGTTCCTGGGCACTAGTCATACCATTTGCAAAGGGTCTACAGCATCGGGTGCATACCATCTAGTCCGGATCGCCAATGGTGATGAATGGAAAACTGCTTTCCGCACCAAGTGGGGTTCTTTCGAATTCCTAGTGGTACCATTCGGACTATGCAATGCTCCTTCGGTTTGGCAACAATTTATCAATGAAGTCCTCGTGGACGTAATTGATGTGTGCATTGTTGTTTACCTAGACGATATTCTGATCTATTCCGATAACTTATCCTAACACCACAAGCATGTCTGTGAAGTCCTCCAGCGACTCCAGAAACATCGATTGTTCTGTGGCACCGAGAAATGCGAATTCCACATTCAGACCATGGAGTATCTCAGCTTCATCCTCTCGCCTTCAAGCTTGACTATGGATGAGAAAAAGGTCCGTACTATCACAGAATGGCCAACTCCTCAGAAGGTAAAAGACATTCAATCCTTCCTCGGCTTTTGCAATTTTTACTGTCGCTTCATTGATAACTACTCTCACATCGTAGTCCCGCTAACCCGACTCACTCACAAGAACACTCCATAGGTTTTTTCCGACAATTGCCAGAAGTCCTTCGACACTCTCAAAACTGCATTCCGATCGGCCCCGATTCTCTCACATTACATTCCAGGCCAACCGCTCGTTGTTGAAACCGACACTTCCGACTATGCCCTGGCGGCAATCCTTTCCACCATCACTTCTGATTGCTTTTCACTCTCAGACCTTTGTCAGTGCCGAACTCAACTACGATACACACGACAAAGAACTCCTCGCCATTTTCAACGCCTTCCATCAATGGAGACACTATCTGGAAGGCTCCGAAATTCCGATCCAGATCATCACGGATCACAAAAATCTTGAGTATTTCACTACCACTAAGATACTCACTCGCCGACAGTACCACTGGTCCGAGTTCCTGAACCAATTTAACATTAAAATCTCGTTCCGACCGGGAAAGCTTGGAGGCAAGCCCGACACTTTAACCTGCCAATGGGACATCTACCTTAAAGAAGGGGATAGTTCTTTTTCAATCACTAACCCTCAGAATGAACGCCCTGTCTTCACCCAAGAACAACTCGCCGCTTCCCTCCGAGCAACACTACTAGAGGAAGCTGTACTCCACGTGTCCGAAGCTCTCGACATTGAAACTCTCCATTCTGACATCCTCGCAGCATACCCGGACGATCTGAAATCGTCGGCCGGATTCGCCAAAGCCAGATCCGCTGTCCCCAGTCAATGGACTATCGGTGATGATACAGGTCTTCTATATCTTAACAGTCGTATTTATGTTCCCGACGATCCTTCACTGAAAGTCCGAGTTTTACAGATTCATCACGACCATGTCCTTTTGGGACACTTCAGAATGAATCGGACTCTGGCTCGGGTCCGTCAACACTATGTCTGGCCTGGTGTCCGAACCTTCGTTCGTGAGTATGTCAAGTCTTGTACTAATTGCGGACGCAACAAAAACCCTCACCATCGTCCTTACAGCCTTCTCCGACCACTTCCGATCCCTGCCCAACAATGGCATTCCATTTCCATGGACTTCATAACCGACCTTCCGCTGGTCCACGGATTTGACTCAATCCTTGTAGTCGTCGATCACATGTCAAAGTTCACCATTTGCATTCCGACTTCCAAGGATGTCACTTCTGAGGACCTCGCCCAACTCCTCTTCGTCCATGTCTTCTCAAAACACGGTATTCTGGAGCATATCACCTCTGACCGCAGCTCCATTTTCATCTCCCGCTTCATGATGGCACTTGGTAAGATCCTCAATATCAAACTTCACTTTACTGCAGGCTATCATCCAGAAGCCGATGGGCAAACGGAACACATGAATCAAACATTGGAACAATATCTCCATGTCTACTGTACTTACCAACAAGACAACTGGGACGAACTCCTTCCACTCGCTGAGATTGCTCTCAACTCAGCTGAAAACGCTTCAACTGGTGTGTCCCCTTTCTTTGCTAACAAAGGATATCACCCGTGTTTCACCTTCTCCAAGGACATAGATGTCGCATCAGCTCCAGCCCACGACTTCACAGTCACCTTGGAATCCCTTCTGGAATTCCTTCAAGCACAGCTTCTCAATGCTCAGGAATCCATGAAGAAGACTGCCAACCAATGCAGAGCCGACACTCCCGATTTCCCTATAGGGTCGCAGGCCTACGTCTCCACAGAGTTCATCACCACTACCTGACTGACCCGCAAGTTTGCGGAACAACTCCTCAGTCCCTTCGAAGTCATCGGTCATCCGAATCCAAACTTGGTCACCCTTCAGCTTCCGAATTACCTTCGCGGTATTCATCTGGTATTTCCAGTCTCCCAAGTTGAACTGTATATACCCGCACTCAACATCCCTAACAGACACAGCCCTGGGTCATGACTATCAAGCAACCCAAAATGTTTACTAAAGTATCCTATATTAATTTGAATTAACACTCCATACAAAATTAAGTATATAAATCATAGACAAAAGGTGGACCAAATCAGGGCTTTTGTGTGAATTTTAACTCAGTCAAAACAAAGGATTTTAGCCAGAATTTTGGCCCCTTCAGAACAAAGGACTTAGTAATATATTTTAACTTAAGAACAAAGGGAGATTTATTAATACATTTTGATTGGAGAACAAAGAGAGATTTATTAATACATTTTGACTGAAGAACAAAGGGAATTTTAGTAATGCATTTTAATTGAAGAACAAAGGGAGATTTTAGTAATACATTTTAAGTGGTGAACAAAGGGAGATTTATGAATGCATTTTAACTCAAGAACAAAGGAAGATTTTGGTAATACATTTTAAGTGGAGATTTATTGATGCATTTTAACTTCTAAACAGGATAGCTATGTTACAGACTATATGGTATGTGATGCTTGCACCTGCCTGATTGTGGTGTTCACCACAGTTAAACCAAGGGTTCTCAGCCTTCAACCCAGATCCCTAATAAATACTGCACCTGCTGCAGGTTTCCCCAAAGCAGAACTAACAAACTGACAGTGATCATTTTCTACTACCAAGTTACTCCAGTAAAAACAAAAAGAAGAGTCTACTTATTACCTCCAAGTTCTTGAAGTCCAATGCTACATATCTAATGAGTAACTGACTAGAGATAAAGTGCACCAGCTGGTTAACTGGTAGTCTGGGGTCACACTATGCTGATGTGATATAGCCACCTGTCTCTGCAGGTGGCCCTGTTCCTCATTCAATGTTGTGATTTCTTCTGCTTCCCATTACTTCAAATAACTTGCATCATCCATATATGTCTCACACAGGAAACATTTCCCACTGTTTACTATGTAAAAAACTGACCAGATACACCATGTTCCTATTATATCTCCACCTCTTATTTGGCAGGATAACCAGCCCAGATATAACACTGTTGCCAGTCCCAAGGCCCATTACATTGGACCTGCTCCTCTTCTTAAAACCCTTGCACATCATGCTCACAGGAAGCATTATGAAACCTTTTTCATCAGTCAATACTGGCCTTCTGAGGCTTGAGCCTTGTGAGTCAAATGAGTTTGTGTTAGGAGTTAAAATGTATTGTCTTTGTTCTTGAGTTAAAATGCATTCATAAATCTCCCTTTGTTCTTCACTTAAAATGTATTACCAAAATCTTCCTTTGTTCTTGAGTTAGGATGCATTCATAAATCTCCCTTTGTTCACCACTTAAAATGTATTACCAAAATCTTCCTTTGTTCTTGGGTTAAAATGTATTACTAAAATCTCCCTTTGTTCTTCAGTCAAAATGTATTAATGAATCTCTCTTTGTTCTCCAATTAAAATGTATTAATAAATCTCCCTTTGTTCTTAAGTTAAATATATTACTAAGTTCTTTGTTCTGAAGGGGCCAAAATTCTGGCTGAAATCCTTTGTTTTGACTGAGTTAAAATTCACACAAAAGCCCTGATTTGGTCCACCTTTTGTCTATGATTTATATACTTAATTTTGTATGGAGTGTTAACTCAAATACTTTAGTAAACATTTTGGGTTGCTTGATAGTCATGAACCAGGGCTGTGAGAGTTCCTGAACCTCCTCCGCCACTCGAAATCGGGGGAGACCTCAAATACGAAGTTTCCGAGATATTAGACTCAAAGAGGGACTGTCGGTGCAAAGTTCCGATCTGATACTTTGTCTGATGGGCAGGTTATGAAGGAACGGATGACGAGTTTTCATGGGTAGGTGCCGACGACTTAGGTCACTCACAAGACTTAGTTGACGAATTCCACCAACGGTTCCCGGATAAACCCAGGCCTTGGCAGCGTTGACTTCGGTTAACCGTGGGCTCCGATCTTCAGAACGGGGACTAAAAAAAAAATTTTGGAATTTTCTGGATTGACTTCAACCGATTCATTTCTCTTACAGTCACTTACTTACTTTCCTTTCAATAAACCAAGAAATTATATATACAAATTAAAACTACATTATATACAATTATTTAGAACTTCCCGCAGAAGAGCTCGAACTTCCCGAGCTCTCTGCGGAATTCCCTTTAACTTCCTTGTCCCTGTGCCAGGAACTCCTGGAAGGCTCCTGAGGAGTCCCTTCCGGGTCTTCATCATCACCCTTGTACTCGATCTTCCCCTTACCCTTCCTCGTTCCCTCCAATTTCCTCTTCTTTTGCGGCGGTTCTTCTTCTTCTTCTTCTTCCTCTTCTACCTCATCTTCCGACTCATCCAGTCCATCTCCGATCTGTCCCGATACCTCTCCAACTCCTCCCAGTTCTTCTCCGCCAGTTCCTGATGGACCCGCCACCGGACCTCCCAACTCAGGCGACGGATCAACGTCCATCTCCTGCTGAGCATGGAAGTCTCACGTGAGGTCCTCAAAAGGCTGTTCACCCCGAGCTGGCGCCTTTCCCTTGCCCTCCACCTCTTCATCCTCCTCACCCGATGACTCTTTCTCCAACTCCTTCTTCCACACCTGATAATCCTCCACGGAGCCACCAACTCGAATGACCGCTGCCATGATGGTGGCGCAATGCGCCCGACGTTCATCCCATCACCTCGAGACCATCTCCGCATGATCCCGAATATCCTGCGCGACATCCGCAATCCATGGACTGACACAAGCAGCCTTTTCCGACGGCTTGGAAATGTCGGTTGTGACTTCCATGGATTTCAGGAGATGTTGGGGTCGTGGACGGACAGCCGGAGAAGGAATTGGGGCTGGAGGTACAACAGCGGGAGCCACAGGTAGACGTGGCGGGAAAACACAGGCCACATGGCCCCACCTATTGCAGCACCAAAAAGCCTTCTGGTGTGGTTAGAACCAGTTATGCAAAAGCCTCAGAACATGGTTGTAACCATGTTTCCAACCATGACCCAGTCTAGGAACATATGGTTCACTCCAGAGTAATCACTGTAGCACTGGGCATTCAGCCAAAACCTGTGATGTTCATTTACAAGAAAGGAAATAATCAACAGAATATAATCAACAGTCCAAATCAACAGTTCTATCTAGCCAAGAATCCACATACTGCAACTCTGAATATTCATCCTGATCATTCTCATCTCTAGGCTCAGCATCAACACCTCTCTGCCACATTTCCGTGCACTGAGCCTGTAGCTGGTCAAGGACATCAGCCTGTCTCAAAGCATATGCACGCAAACCAGCACGCAACAATTCATCGATTCCGTTCCAGCCGTTCTGCCGTTCTCTCCACCAAGTAGCCCACTGTGAAAGAGACACCTTGATACGTCTCATTTCCTCAGGTATGAGGCAAACCTCCTCTGACCAGCAGTTGACACGTTCGCGACTCTTTAACCACTCAATCTTGATCGCTGTTGAGTATATAAGCATTGACCAGTTTCGAACAAAGATAGATTCACCTTCGTGACGCGATTCATCAGCAGCAGCAGCATGCAATACAGCTGGATCCAACCATATCCAGGAAACCTCTCGAGGGCCTTCACTAACACGCTGACCTGTTTCAGCCACGTCCTGCTCCTCCTGCACCCAATAGTTTCGTTTCTCTAGCTCAGTATGCCTTTTCTTGCGTGGGGCACCGTTCTGGTTCAATTCTGAACCAGGCTCATCGATCTCGGCAATACTCGCACCAGGACCCCGAATGTCAGACATTGACAGTGGCTGTAGATGCCGTTCCCAGTCTCCAGGTCCTCGCAACATCACCAATGCATCTCTTGCAGCCTGGTATTTCAGCAGTGCAAGTTTAGACTTACTTCTCAGCTCTGCAAACACGTCTTGAGCCTGAAGGTTTTGAGCTTGCCCACGAAGATGGCGATTACGAAATTGTACCATAGAAAGCTTCGCCCTTTCAAGCATGCGAATCCTTTTGAGCACGTCAAGACACTGAGCCTCCCGTAGAAGAGCCTCTTTCCCTCCAAGCCCCTTACTGCATGTTTCCCGGTCATTAGTTCTAAGCTGGGAAGGCATCCACAGCTTTACTTGCTCCATATCATAGTTCTCGGTAACAGGGCTTTCATTTTCCATCAGAATCTCTGTAACAACCAGCATGTACAATGGCTGCATTTTTCGAAAAGCAATGAGATGACGTTGGAGCTGCATTCGGCGGTGTTGGATGTTAGCAGCTGCAGAGAGGTTATCTGATTCTGCTTGAAGGTCAACATGGATACGACACCTGACCAAATACTAAGCAAAGACAATAATGTGGATGAAACTCACTGCAAGTCTTCTATGGTCAACCCCAGCTCAAGAAAAGACAAAGGTGTCAATTTGCCAGGCGGTCGCTGCTCTCTGATCAGTTCAAGGCGCTCTTCTTCTGCTAAGCGCAGCAGGACTACTTTTTGGCTCTCGTCTACACGACGTCAGTAGGTTATGTACTTGAGGTGTCACTTACGATCTTCTTTTGTCAGGAATGGGCACGGCACATTTAAGGGATCCTTTCGCTACACATCTACCTCTGCGGTCCATGCTGCTACCTGTGTTGCATCCACTGCGTCTGTAAATTCCGAATGAATTTGCTGTTGACGTGACAACTGGAACCGAGCTAGTTTATACCGTTTTCGAAGGAGAGGACCTGTAAGGTCAATATTAGTAATTACGAAGCCGAACTCTTTGCAACATACCAAGTAATACATTCTTCCGCCAATTATGATGTGCAATGTGGTCATCAATAGTATCATGATGTGATCCCGGTCCCATCTCTTTTGTTGAACTGGACAACGCGTTCAAACTAGACCACCCCCTCTCTATTCCCTCACTGTCAGTCCGAGCTGCACCGTCAATCAGATTAAGTGAATGTGGTGGTTGGCAATGATATTTGTGTCCAGGGAGGTGGCATTTGGGCACTGCAAAGCGCAAAGTCGCGTTACGCATTGGGAGGAACTGCTCTGGCATCTCCTTAATGCGGTCAGGTAAAGTTTTACGCCACTGGCAGGCGATATCATAGGAGATGAGTATGAATAGCATGATGTAGGGTAGTAGAGCGAGAAGAGCAACATAGTCAACATTGCAGTACCTAGATGTACCCAGTATGAGCAAACGAATGAACACGCTGATCACTCACCGCTCGCCTTTCTGCAAGTCTCTGACACCTTGTGCGAATACAACCTCATGTCGTGCACAAATCACCATGCAGACGCCAGAGGTCCTCAGACCAGTGGTGTCCCTTGTTTCCGCTTGAGCTAACATCCGAAAGCCACTGCACGTACTGATCTGAGAAAAGTCAGCATAACAAACTCTGAGTAATTGTTGACACTTACGTCTTTTTGCATCGCATAGCGATGATAGTGGTCTTTGTAAGGTGCGTCTTCCACAAAATACGCAAGCCCTGTATGAAGACCAGGGTCTGCTCGATCATTAGAACAGTGCAAGTTTTTCATTCGAAAATTTGCATCGACGGCAACAATCAGCATGAAGAGGAATCTGCAG
>QLOY01001029.1:0-10571 GCA_003313965.1 Megacollybia marginata | reverse complement strand
GATGTCTGAAATCTAGAGTTAGCTAAGGCTGCATTTGTTTAACTTGAGGTAGCTTTGGTAGACTTGCAGTTGATATAAAGTTGACCTAAAGTTGGCTTGAGTTCAATCTTGGCCAGCCCAGTCAAAATTTTGGCAACCTTAGATACAAGTCTAGGGATGTCTGAAATCTAGAGTTAGCTTAGGCTGCATTTGTTTAACTTGAGGTAGCTTTGGTAGACTTGCAGTTGACCTAAAGTTGGCTTGAGTTCAATCTTGGCCAGCCCAGTCAAAATTTTGGCAACCTTAGGTACAAGTCTAGGGATGTCTGAAATCTAGAGTTAGCTTAGGCTGTATTTGTTCAACTTGAGATAGCTTTGAGAAACTTGCAGTTGATATAAAGTTGCCCTAGGTTGACTTGGAGATAGCTAAAGATTAACTTGAGTTTAAGGTTCAAATACTTCAAGTCTTTTAAATCAACTCTTTAATTATAAAATCCTTAGACTTGTGCCCAAGGTTGACCAAAGTTCAAGTTTGGCAGCCTAGTCTACTTGCCCAACTTGAGGTTAATATAGTCATTCAAGGCTGATATAGAGATCACAGGTTGACTTGAGCAGCCTCAGGTTAACATAGGTCTAAGTTATTTTTTCCAGATGAAGGTATCATGATCACGGTGCTTATGCCCCTTTGCCACTTCCAAAGCAAATACAACCTGACCTACAACATCTAACTTCTGTCATATCCCTTTCAGTGCATCTATTGCTGGTCCAAATCGTTTGTGCACTCCCAATCACCACCATCCTCAGCATACAACACCATATAAGATCTGAAGGCTGATTTGGTACAAATCGGCACTGCCCGCTACCTCAGAATAACAAAGCTTAACATTGAAAGCAATTTATTTACACTATTACACGGTAGCAAGGCAACAGCAGCTCAAGCAGATGCCACCGTTAACCCACGTATAATCAGTTTCTCGCATAACAACCAACAACAGATCCTCTGCTGTGCTGTCGTCATCTGAGCCCCACACATAGAAGAACCTTCCTTCAGTGTCATTTACCCACCTGCGACGTCTGGGACAGGCGTGTCCCTTTGTTGCCTCTGGGGATATGTATGCCATCGACAGCTTGTAACCTCTGTCATTCAATGCTGAGGTCAATGTCACGCGCTCATCACCGGTTAGAAAGTCCTTGAACTTTTGACCTCCAATGCAAATCTTTTTGTTGAGGGCATGCGTCAGGAAGAATGTGAAACAAGCAGTCCACATGAAGCCACTCGCAAACGCTGTCATGCTTTGTACGCAGGTGTCTGCGTAGCTGATTAAGGGAGTCAGCGACAGATTGTTCAGCAGTGACGTGTACAGAAGAAGGTAGGGGGGAATCGTCAGGAGTCGAAGAAGACGACGGCAAAGAGGACGAGGCAACGGGGTCACTTTCAGTAATACAAACATTGTCACCTGACCGTACAGAGGTCAGAAATGGAATAGTAGGCACAGTTCCAAAGGTTGGAAGATCTAAGACAGGGGACCAGTAAGGGAAACAAGCAAAATGAAACCATAAACTACGACGAGCAACATGCTCAGTGTTTATCCAGTCACGTCCCAGCACCAAGCACCCAATTTGAGGGGAAGCAGACAGATGAAGGAGGGAAGCAAAAGAGAAGCCGTCGATGTATTGGCAGGCCACATGGGAGGGAGAGCAGTGGACCCAAGCAGGAGGACAGTAAGAAGCGGGTAAACGGGGGTCGAATACAACAGGCACGCACAGACCATCCAGGAAAGCAGTGAGTGCGGTCATAGGGAAACACAAGACGCAAAGGACGTCGAGAGGAAAAAGAGGGGGTTCCTAAATATAAGTAAGAAATGGACCGGAGTTTTGTATTGTGGAGTAAAAGCATGCGGTTTTTATTTACAACCAAATAAAAAAGCACAGCAATTTCTCCGTTTTCTTGATCGCCCGCCAAACCTTAAATTAGGGGGGTCCTAAGCCCTCTACTATGGCGATCAGAAAGTGGAAAAAATAAATCCGCACTCTTTTAGTGTTTTCCCGCGCTTTTTAGTGATTTCCGCGCTACTTTCAGCTTGACTCACTGACATTCCTAGATACAGGCCCCCTTATCAGACGATGCCATGGATGTTGATACCTCATATGAACTGGAACCCCTGCTACATCGCACCAGCCAGAAGTTCCCCATGCAGCTGGTCCTATCACCACCGTCGTCAATAACCTGTTCCATGACCCGACGTCTCCAACAGGTCATCAATCATTCGAGTCGCCTGTTGGTCCCCAACACAAGAAATGCCGTTCTCATTTGCCTGAGACTACACACAATTTACTTTCTTCGTCACCGATTCCTGCGTCCTCTCCTCTCCTCTCCTTCTCAACAGAAACTGGAGCCCATAACAAGTGGCTCTCTCTTTGGGGGATTTTCCAATATGAAGCCATCATTAGAAGGTCTTGGTGCTCCTCCACTAACTGGCTTGAAGCGACCACGAAGACCAGGTTTATTTGCCATGGTTCAACCTACTGATGTGGCCTTGGCGCAATCAGCGTATCCTAACTGTAGGTGATCAATCTGGTTTTCCTCCAGCATGGAGAGCCTTTTCCACATTGATTTCTCCATCGTTGCTCACGGATCAACTCTAGTCCTCCTTCGATGGGGCTGACTATCCCTCCCCTGCTCAAGTGTATGCAAAACGCCAGCAGTTGAAGACGGTCAGATGATGTGATGGTACTGAGATTTCTGTCTTCTCACAGGAGCCACTGCAATTCTTATGAAGGAGAGCCCTATAACTCAGTTTGGATCTCAAGGTTTACCCGAATTTGGAGATAATGAATCTCAAGGTAAAGTCCTGCCCTGTCGCCACGTAACGGAGACAGTCTTATGAGGAGCACCCTGCAAATGGTGCGTATCATATACATCTCTCTCATATTCACCAAGCTTGAAGACCTCATGGACGGTGAATATGAGGATCAGATCCATGATTTCCATGTCATTGATTGCCGTTTCAATCACGAATACGAAGGAGGTCACATAAAAGGCGCCATGAACATCAACACTGCACAGTAGGTGGAAGCCTTGCTCCTAGCTCCAAGTTTAATGAAACCTAGTAGACCTTCGGTCAGCAGGGACTTGACCAAGAAGACGGTGCTCACATTCCACTGCAAATTCAGTGTCGACTCTCAAGTGTGTCCCTACATTGTAAGTTTTGATTCATTTTGCATCCATCCTTCACATTTGCAGTGCTAAACATCTACGGGCCGAAGATCGTGCAATGAACCATCACCTGTATCCAAAGATTCACTACTTCTTTTCCACATTGATTTCCCAATTGTCGCTCACAGATCGATCGAACAACTTTCAGATGAGTCCTCCTTTGATGGTGCTGCCAAGGGTCTGTCAGACGGAGAGAAGGTGTTTGTACTTGATGAGAATGCAGCACGTCCGAGTCCCCAGGGCTATCTCAATAGCTTAAATCAGTCTATTACTTAACAACACTTGTACAGAAGGCCATCACTGGTGGTTGTTGTTTAATTGCAATGGTTCAAACTGAGGAGGAACAGGTCTACCCTGTGCGTCAGTTCCGAAGATTGCACATGCCACCTCGGTCAGCTTCACTCGAACCTCCTTATCAGTTGCGAAGTCTACCATCTTCTGCACTGCCTCATCGATTATGTGTTCCTCCCTCTCAAAAATGTTTTTTGCCAGCAGGGCATTGATTGTCGTTTGCAAGCAGCATGGGCATATGTCCGTAATCTTCAGACCGGGGTCTGCAAGCTGTCCTCGTAAGTCCTGAAGTGATGTGTAGTCCGTTGGATGCATGATAAGCCGAGCAACACCATTTACCCATTCTCCCTTCCAGGCTGCTTCACAATATCCAGGAGTTGTGCACGTAAGGTCTTTCTCAAATTTGGGAACATACCATGCACAGTCGCGTCGTAATTTATTGATATGGCATTTTGTGCCTACTATCAGATGGTAGGAGAAGAGTCCAAGGGACTCGACCTCCTCATCACTCAGTGTGTCAATAGGCTGTCGCAGCAACTGCTTGAATGCAGGTGCTACCCAGTCATCCACATTGTATGCAACAGCCAAGTGGAGCTTTCGGGCTGGTGGAATCATGCCTGCAGGAAGACGCTCGATGGCCTCTGTAGCGAAGAGGGTAACATCTGTAAATGCAAGCATTACTGACAGTTTGAGCAGAGACTCGAGGAAGTGGACATTAGTCAAATGCTCAGCTGTGAGTCTGTAAGCTGTAAGGTTAGTGATGTTGCTGGGCCTGGCTCACAGATGCTTACCCAGAGAACAAGAACTGCATCATGTTATCCCAGTCTGAGCGTGTTATGCTCAGCGGCAGTCGAATGGGCTCTTCGTTGGTGTGGCCTGCTTTAGAAGCAGGTGAACGTTGTCCGTTTCCTAATAAATTCTTGAAGAATTCCGATCTTGCACTCAGGATGGACCCAGAAAGGCAGTAGAGAATGGGATTTGCTTCAATGGGATCAAACAACTGTGTTATCAGTGGCAAATTCGATATCATCCGAGTCAGCCTGAGCTCATGCCAACTAATAGGCAGATACTGACCACAAAAACGTAGGATCCATCATTATAATAGTAATCTGGATGTTGCTGTGGTTGAAGGTTCATTCCTAGTGGCACAGATACCATGGCCGTAATAGATGAGTCCAACTTGATATCAGTTTACGTGCACTGAAGCGTGTCACTTAGATCGATCACTCAGCCAGCTGGCACCAATGCATCCTCAAAAAATTTTCATCGCATTCTCTGTCTTCATCTGCTATTGCCTTTTAATTTCAGTGGTGAACGCAGCCAACTCAGAAGAGGAGCCATGGCCTCAATGTTTCCCAGCATTGCCACCTCGACCTGAGGATCAACCGTCATGGTCTGCAGATGTCTATCAGGCCCATTGCCAAATTGAAGCTGCATATAATCGTGCATCAGATCTTTTACACCTGGAGGAATATGATCCTCTTTGATTACGCTTACACTCAGAACGGCTTTTTCATTGTTTTGCTCCCTTAATCCAGCAAATGGAAATACAAGTGGGCAGAAATTGGGCTTTGAGCTCCTATGAGCACCTCTTACGGCTGGTTGCTGAGCTCGAGACAGCTGCTAGATCCTCTGAAGCTGTGTAAGTAAATATATTGATGGCCACTTGGTCATTAACTAATAAATGTTCCTGCTAGAGAGGGCACGAGAGTTATATACTCTAATCCAGTGCGTATAATTCACACTGGTCATTGTGGCCGTCCAAAGAAGTTGATCAACCTACCCTTTCTCAAAAATGCAATGTCTGCCAGACGTAAACTGAGGAAAAAGCAGCTGGCATTGAAGCTTGGGATGCATCCAGATACACTTCGCCTCCGAATACGACAGGCTGGTATTCATTCTCACCATTATTCTCCCATCACCAATGATGAGCTTGATGTCTTGATTCGTGAATACAGACGTCAAAAGCCAAATGCAGGTATTCGCTATGTTCGAGGATGGCTTTTTAGCCATGGAATTCGAGTTCAGAAAGAGCGAGTCAGGCTCGCTTTGAGACGAATTGATGGATTGCATCAGAGTCTTGCCTATCATGGAGCTATTGATCGTAGAGTCTATGAAGTAACACGTCCACATTCTCTTTGGCATCTGGATGGGCACCATAAATTAATCAGGTGGGGAATTATTGTACATGGCGTTGTTGATGGGTATTCTCGATATGTAAGTTCCTTCAATGCTTTGATCCCATTGACGTCGACTTTACATAGGTTGTTGGAATGCGTGCAAGTGCAAATAACCTCGCATCAACAGTTCTGGATCTATTCCTGGATGCTGCTGCCATACATGGTGCTCCTTCCCGTGTTCGAGGAGATAGAGGTTCAGAAAATCAAGATGTCTCAGTATGGATAATTATGCACTGTGGGCCAAACTGTGCATCCTTTATGTGGGGAAGGTAAGAATCTTAATCCCACTCAGCATTCTCAACTGATGGCTTCAGTTCTACCTGCAACACACGAATTGAATGTCTGTGGGTTGAAGTTGGCGCTAGTTTTGTCCGAGCATGGAGAGCTTTTTTTACTCGCCTTGAATGTCTTCATGGACTCGACCCCAGTAATCCTATCCATCTCTGGCTCTTGCACTTCCTCTTCCTTACAGAGATTAATGCTGACTGTGACACCTTTGCAAATACCTGGAATCATCACCCTATTTCACAATCAGGCCATGATCAAACTCCTGATGTACGTGTTATCTACAACCTAAAGACTTCCTCCAATGTGTTCTCCTCTAGGACCTTATATTTATGGGTCAACTTGAGCATGGAGCATATGAACATGAGTTCGATGACATTCATCCTGATATTCTCACCCATTACTATGGGACTCTTGGTAGACCTCTTCAACGAAGTCGCTCAGGTGCAGGATCCACAGGAGATGATCATGTTGAGGAGCAGGTTTCAGCAGACCAGGAGAGAAATGTGCACAACGAACCTATTGAACCACCTCGAAATCATTGTCCCTTTAACGCACCAGACCTGCAGCTATTCTCTCAAATGCTGGATGACGAGTTGATCCAAAATACTATACCCAGCAACTTCGGTTTGAGAGAAGAAGAATGGGGTGATAATGGTTACCTTCTGACAGAACAGATCAAGATGCGAGGAGGGAAGTATGCAGACATTGACCTGCCGTTTGGTGTGTGGTGGCCACGTGCTGTAAAATGGGCTCGGGCATTGAAATTACTTACAATTCTACAGTTAGAACAGGAATGATTGATACCTTAGATATGGATACACTGTAGACAATTTCTTAGATCGGAAATGAGATAGTTATGTACCTGTGCCTTGTTTGTCCTGCTCGCTCCATTTTTTCTCTGCCACTCATTTCAAACCACACATTCATTTCTTTTTCTAATGGACTCCGATTCCAGCCCGACCACTAAAAAAAAACAGAAGCAACGTACCCATATAGAGCATTCACCTGCTGAGAATAAGCGGGAAAGAAGTGAAGCCACTGCTGGCAAGTCAAAATTGTCGACTGGCAGCAAGGTTTCTGAGTATCAAGCATTGCTTGATAAGTATGGAGATTCTCTTCCTGTTGTTGCTGCAAAGACATCCGAGAAAGCTGCAAAGCAGGAGGCGCAGGTGGGATTTAGACCAAAAGCCAAAAAAAAACAGTAGGTTACAAATTTGCCGAATTTGTCTGCCACTGAAGCCGGCCTGTCTAGAATCTAATGGGCAGCAAAAAACAGCCTGATACCATTGAAAATCCAGTCAAGGTTGGCAGTGTGTTTCTTCTCCCAAAAGGACTAAATGTAAGAAATCAAAATCAGTCGTTGAAACATGTTAACATAGAGCTAGGAAACGGAACACTAAACTTCAAGGTGTCTAAATCTCCCTCCCCCTCCCAGCTTGAAGAGTGGAAGAATTTCAGATTATTCGTAACTGAAGACCCCGACAACAAGCCTCTTACCTTTTCCCGAGATTGGAACCAGTCGGAAATTGATGAATGGTTGAGGAAAATACTTCCAGAACCGTTCCAGTATATGGATATTGCCAACCCAGTCCATCCCAAAATATGTGACCAACCTTGTGTGGCAATACAAGCCCCCCTTTACCCTTATAAGTATCATAAGCCCTGAGAGGGCTTGTGTGAGAGGTCCCTAAAGCCTGTGTGGCCATACAATCTCCTTGAGGAGATTATAAGCTTCACAAGGCTGATAGAGATTATAAGCCCTTATGGAAGCTTATAAGGGAGACCCAGCCATAGCAACACTTATAAGGCCACCTTGGCTTATATGGTAGGCAGGCCTCCATGGTCCAAAAATGATTTTTTCCTTACTTAGACTACACCCAGAATTGTTTAAATTATTGCATTCTGCAGGAATTGAACCACTGACCTCTTAGAGGTTGAGGGAGTAGTGCTATACCAACTGCACCACAGTGTCATAGTAACCCAGAGCTCAAACTCCATTATAAGGAGTTGGTAGAGCCACTTCATCCTTTTTTAAAAAAATAGCAATAGGCCATATAAGACTGTCCAGCCCTGTGAAGGCCTTCATTGACCTGTAATCCCATACAGGCTGTGAGTAAGGCTTACAGCTAGACATATAATGTATTATCAGGCTGATAATCCATCTCACAGCCTGGGAAAGGCTTATAAGCTCCTATCAGGCCTGGCAAAGCTTACAAGCCTGGTTGTAAGCCTTTTATATGGGTTATATGGCTTGTTGAGGCTTATAATGCTCAAGGAGGCTTATATGATAGGTCACATTTTTGGGATGTCCACATGTCTGGCAACATAAGCTACCACTGGAGGGTCCTAACAAAGGAATGTCAGTGTCTGGTTGCCTGTTCAGGCACAAAAGTAGATGGTGACCTTCTGGACCATGTAAAAGGGACATCAGGCAAAAGCTGGCGTCATTGCATGGTTAGGCTAGGTCCGTCAGATATTGCCTTTATTTGGCCTATTCTTACTGAGTTCCTTGCAGTTGCTACAACTTCGATACCACAGCCTGTATATACAGACTGGGAAGGGGCTCTCAAAAGCCTTCAAAATGGCAAGTATATGTCAGTATCTGAAGACGAACAGGAGCTTGAGGTTGCCGGGTCTGAAGTCAGGTAAGAGTTTATTTGCTTTCGAGTAGGCCTAAGGATTGAATTCTGTGCAGAACCAAAGGAAAAGCAAAACTTGAAGCTCCTGCCACTCCACCAACTCGTCTGCGTCAGCAACGCCCTTCGCCAATTGCAAATTTGGATAGTGATGAGGATGTGACTGTTGCCTCGGAAACAGAATTTCCACCATGTACTCAGCCTTGTTTAAAGCGTCGCCAGCGGTCGCCAAGTCCAACAGAAGATGCAACGGAAGATGTACCCAATAGTGCGAGCCACAGCAATAAGCAAGTCAGGAATCAGAAACAAAAGAGACAAGAGTCTGATGACTCCGAGGCAGAAATGACGAGGTCTAGTAAGAGAATCCGAGTAGGAGTGGAGGCAGGTATGTCTTGTATTGCTATTTCTATGGTTGTGTCCCTGAACCAAGGCCTAGTACTCTTTGACCCACAATCACCCGACTCTGCCATCATGCACTATGAGCCCAAGGCCTCGGGTTCTTACCAACATTCCGTTACACCTTTCCAGCCTGAACAACCTGACACATGGTGTGCTCAGTACTACAAGTCTCCTGTAACTGCTTTCAAGGTTCCTACACCAGCTCAGGACAGCATTTGGAACTAGATGTCTACTACACGACGATATACCCCTATGCCCAATATACAACACTCATCGCATTCATTTCATTCATTTCTACCTAGCATAATAGCTGTTTAACTATGATGGACTGTTTACTGCCTTCCCAATACCCACTTTATAGTATTCAGACTTGGACTAAGTACTTACGAGTATAACCACTGTTTAATGTTGACAATGAATTTGATTCAAATTTGACCTACAAAGTTGTAGTTGTGCTCATCCGACAATCTTACCTGAGAACATAGCGCTTGCTTCAGAAAATAGCGTGGAAATCAAGCTAAAAGTAGCGCGGAGCGGTGTCTATGAAGTGTGCGCGGTGTTTTATTTTTTCCACTTTCTGATCGCCATACCTCTACCTAAAGGTAGCGGGAATTTTGGTCAAACAGTAATCTGTTTCCCAAACTTGGACTCGGATCCGCCACCCTTCAGGGGCCCATAGAGTAGAAAGTACTACCATCTACAATGAAGGTAACAATGAAGG
Organism: Megacollybia marginata; assembly: GCA_003313965.1. Taxonomy (NCBI): domain Eukaryota; kingdom Fungi; phylum Basidiomycota; class Agaricomycetes; order Agaricales; family Porotheleaceae; genus Megacollybia; species Megacollybia marginata. The sequence continues at coordinate 861 of QLOY01001029.1, read as the reverse complement.
TGAACAATCGAAGGCAAAGTAACTTGTCAGGCCGTCTTTGTCACTGTTTGTTGCGCTACTGGCAGCCTTCACGCACCTTCTTGTTGAAACGTTGAAGCCTCATGATGATATCGCAAAATAGATTTTGTCAGCAAAGTTTGCCTGGGGTCCATGGTTCCTATCAGAGTATATGGCAGCAGAGGGGTCGACCCAGGCTCGTTTGGGTGAGGTGCGGTGATGAACTTTCAAGTTGAGGCTGTATCTGCACAGGACTCGGACCGTTAGTTTCACGTTTACAATATCCTCATACTGACCTTGTCGTCAAGGGGGTGGCAGGATCACAGCACGTGACACAGGGTACGGAGGGGGGGGGTCTGATCCTGGCCGAAATTTACGTTGGTAGGGCAGACCCGAACTAGCCTCTGGTGGCTTGTAAACCCTCTAAATACTAACTGGACATGTCTGTTAAGCTTATTTTCACTCTAATACTAATCAGCAACTCTTGGTGATGGACTCAGACTCCAAGTCCAAGTCAGATAAGGAAGCTGACTGTCAACATGAACAACAACAGACAAATGGAAACAAGGAAGATTCTGCTGTCGAGCCTATTGAGGCCCAGGTGATGTTACAAATGATACCAGCAGAATGTGGCATTGAAACGGCGTTGGAAGCTACTGGTATGACAGTGGCTGACAACCAGCCTGAAGCACACTCTTTGCAACAGAACACGGGACGACCTAAACGGAATAGAGCAGCCATCAAGGTCCACCACTCATCCTGCTGTGATATACCAATTAATGAGGCTGCAAAGAAGTCCAGCAATGGTGTGGTGGAGTGCAGTCGGAAAGGATGCGAAACACGATGGGTAAGCCAGCTTTTTTG
>QLOY01001027.1:8847-23074 GCA_003313965.1 Megacollybia marginata | reverse complement strand
TATGCTATTGACTAAGGTGTCTAGGTTAACCTAGCAAGGTAAGTGGTTCAATTCCTGATATAAATACTAGGTACTACAATAGATGCTTAGAAGCAGGCTAGCTAGCAGAGCCTAACTTTTTAGCTTTGGCTGAAAGTCAGAGTTGACTTGAGTAGACTTGAGTTGATTTGGGCTGACTTTGAGTTGACTTGAGTTGATTTAAGCTGACTTTAAGTTGACTTGAGCTGGCTTGAGCTTAATTTTAGCTGACTTGAGATTGACTTCAAGTAAACTTAATCAACCCTTCATTTCTGAAATCCCTAGACTTGTGCCCAAGGTTGACAAAAGTTTGAACTTGGCAGCCCAGGAAACTTGCCAAACTTGAGGTTAGCCTAGTCATCTGAGGCTGATGTGGAGACCATGGGCTGACCTAAGCAGCCTCAGGTTGATATAAGTTAAAGTCATTTTTTCCTGATAAGTTGACAAACATTATTACTAGATTTTCTGTGACAGTCCGTTTGTTGGGCTGTTTCAGCATGGGTAGGTAAGCTCCACCTTTGTGTCAGGTTTGTACTTACAATATCAGTCATTGAAAAATCTGCTTTGCTGACAGCACTGGTGTTCTGGATGGGCTTGCGGTAGTAGTGGTTCAATGAATTTCATTTTTTTGTGGAATGATTTTGAGGTGTAAGGCTGAGTAGGCTGTTCCCAGAATGCTATAAAAGCTTTGGCAGCCGCTCATCTTTTGCAAGTTCAGTTTCCTCCTTTTCTTTCTTGCTAGATGCCTCTCATTCGTAATTCTTGCAACACCCAGTCTTCTAGTGATTTATACCCCGCAATCCCTTCACCAAGAGATAACAGTACTAACAATCCACATGGCTTCAGGCCGTTCATGCATCAGGTTCATCTGACATTTCAAAGAGAATGTCTTATCCTACAACTGGAGAACGGAAAATTGAAGCCTTTCATGTGGCAAGTCAACTTAAGCCTCATCTGTCTGATTTTTTTTGATATCCTGTAGGCCCAAAAATCTGTCAGGAGGTTGATGTGCACCTGATAGGTGGTCTAACTACAGACAGGACCACATTTTTGAGTATCCTCGATGCCTCTGCAACCATGAAAGTGCAGTATTCCAAGTAAGAGGTACGGCTACTTGCAACCTTGGTGGTAAGTGGGTTGCTGCATGCAGTGGACGACACTGCAAATACTTTAGTGAGTACTAAGTCTTTCTGCAGTGAGGTATTTCTGATTACTACAAACTCTAGTTGTTCTCGATCATTTATTTTTTATACCTCGTCTACCATTGCGACTATATCCATTGCGGAGCCCTCTCGCTAGTGCGTGTATCTGTATTTTCATTGATTGTGAGCTCATTACTAGCTGAAGATCGGGTACCTTCAGAACCAGAGGCCGTCAATGAGTTTTTCAACTCAGATGATGAGAATGAAGAGGAACTTGTTATCCGCAAACTTGGTAAGCTATCCGTTATTGACAAAGACCATCTGACTTAGTTTACTAGTTATTGATACACCAGTCAATACGCCAACAAGACCAGTACCCAGGTCACCATCACTTACCTCTTCATCTTCCCCAATTCACCCATCTACACCGACGACACAAAGGGGCTGGCCTTCTTGTTTCAATCCACTCTCTCTTGTTCCTATCACTCCACCACCAAATCGTCAAACATCTTCAGTCATATCGTTACTTTTTGAGCTTGACAGCTTTGAAGGTCGTGGTATAACCTCCTCACAGTTTCGTGGCTTATTTGCTCACTGCACCTGTTACAAAACATGTAATGGAGAGAGGGAAACACATGTGTCCTGCATTACAGGATGAGTCGGCAGAGGTCATTGATCTCACTGTTGATACTGAATAAATATTTGATCTCTCTAACTAATAACTATACCCATAGATAGTGCCAGTAGTCAGTAGATAGTTGCTTTAATACATAGTGTTGCATCTCACAAGCATCTCATGTCTCGAATCACTTCAAATGATACCAATGAATTGACTGAATATTCTGGAACGTCGTTTACAGCTGCTTCTCCTACCAAGAACTAGATACTAGTATAATCAGGTGGGAGTGTCAAGTGCACTCTGCCACTCCCAGCTCCAACCAAGTCGAAACTAGAAGATGCTGCACTCTGGAAGGCTCTGTCAGCTTGATCAAATGCAGCCTGAGACCGCTGAATAGCCTCAATGCTTATACCAGCTCTGATCTCTGCTTGCAACCTGGCCAGGGCAACATCACAGTTTGAAGCTGCTTTATGTAACTTTGCATTTTGCTCTTGAATTGTCTTGTCTTGCTTGAGTGTCGCTTGATGTTGCCTGAGCCCCTTTCGCTTCAGGCTCTGAACTGCCGCAACTGAAGAATCATTGGATTGATATGACGACTTAATTCCAGTTGCCTCGAATGTCTGTAATTTCAGTGAGGGATTAAACAATAATCAAGACGATATACCTGCAGAGTTTTCAACTTCATTTCATCATATTGACGACCCTTCAATATACCTCCAAGCAGTGTGCAGTGAATGCCTTCACGATTGACGTCTGAGTGTAGCGACTCGATAACATTGGAGGTTTTATCACCAGCCATCCAGATATCCTGAGGGATAAAGCTCTTTGCCAAGCATATCCCTTCAAATGCAAATTTACTTGTTATCTTGTCGTGAACCCAATCTAGGATAGGTATCCAGATTCCAGTACTTATAGAATATCCAGCAGAACATGTACTTTGGCCAACTTTTCCACCTACTGTTTGGATGAAATTGATTGTTCCATCCCAATTATCATGCTTGAGGCATATTAGACTTCACATTGCATTTTTTATGTCCTTTTCAATGGCCGTCTCCTGGATGTTGCGAAGGATGTGATTTGTACAAAGACGGAACACTCAGTGAAGATGTTCATAGGGTGACAGTGAAGATACCAACCGACTCGGTGATAAGACCGCTAAGCGGCTAGGGCTGAAAGTCTTTCAAAATACAGCTTAAGGCAAATTCCAGGCATCCCCTAAACAAGAGAAAGACTCTCTAAGGGATAAGCCTGTAGGTTAGAAGGTACCCCATGTCATAAGAGGCATGTGGCGTCGAATAACGAGCACACTACTCGAACGGACGGTCAAACTAGAGGTAAGACGAGCTGGCTTGGGCTTAAAGCTCGGTCAGCTGTATCTAACTCGCGCGCCGTTACCTTGACCATCATCTACACTATAACGAAAGTCTTAAAGCCATAGTCAGCCAGTAGAGGTTAGGATATCTCTCTCAGAGATAGATCGGGGAAGTCTTAAAGTGGCAGGTATGACTTAGGAACGAGTCCGGGTAGCAATAATGCCGGCGGTATAACATTATCGTTATGCGGAGGACTAGACAAAGATACATCCTCGAGGGAGTCAGTCGAAGTGCTTCTCAGCGGTAGAGAAACAAACTAAGGAAGCATTGGGACCGTGCAGAGCACACACAACAAGGATGCCTACTAACTCTATGGAATTAGAGACCCGAGTATGACACCGGCAACCTTCCTCCATCGCTTAAGGAGGATCGACGTGTCATGCCGAGATGACAACACCGGATTGACACATATCTACAGCACAGCACGCCTACGGCAGTAAAAGGATGAGGAATCAGACAGGCACATATGCGTACAGGTCAGGTGTTTAGAAGGTTCTGGAAGGTTTCAGGGAGTATAAAGCTGGGAGGAAATAGGGAGTAAAAAGGCAGAATACAGACGAAGACAGAACAGCGTGTATTTCGCGGGTATATACTACCTTGCATTTTGAACCACAGATTACATAGCATCTAATCGCACGAGAAACTACTGCGTTTAAGACTGACTAGTACCGCTTTAGGGAACATTTGCATTGTAGAGTGTCCAGGCACCCCCGTCCAGACCTCGTCAACTTGAAGCTAAGCGAACTCAGTACCGCCTGCGGGCCAGAACAGTTCCAGTAGTCACTGAAGTAAACTTGCGTGCGAGTCACCGGCTTAGTACCTCATCCTCTCCCGTATCCTCAAGGCCGCACTCATTGCCGACGGACTTAGTACTGCTTTACCGCCAGAACAGTTCCTCCGCACTTGCCGCCGCCTGCCTTAAGGAGTCATTCCCTAAGCGCATCCAAGACCCGTGTTCCTCACATTGGCAAACTAAGTCCACGGTCTCGAACCCTGGCACCTTGAGCACTTCTAGAGAAGTCTCCATTCGTTCTAAAAGAACACCCTCCTTCATTGTATCGCACAGTGACCCTTGAGATCTCTTAATCAGAGTCTCACCCGCAACGCTTAGGTCTTACCTAACGATTTTAATCGGAACATCACAGTTCGCTTAAGTCAACTCGAAGCGTGTCTCTTTTGTAGTTAAACCGGTCTCACGTACTTACAAGGGGATAGAACATCTCAGTTACCTAGAAGAAGCGTCAGGGCGGTACTTAGAGAGTGCTACCTTTTGCATTGGGTTGTTTGGTTGTGGTTTAGTTACCTCACCTCCTTCACTTAGGCAGTTCATTCTTAGTAGCGTAGTCGGCTCGCCTCATTTTCCCGTCACTGCACGGTGAGGTTCCCTTTCATTGGTTCATGAAGATCTAGCTTCTCAGGCAGTTCTCGGGCTCTCTGCTGTAGATAGAGTCCCAGACCTGATCAAATTTAATTCACTCTGTGATGGTAGACATAATGACTGTTACGTACCTTTGGCTTGGCCCCGATGCTGGTCCCCAGTCCATTGAAGAATGCCACATTCACGATCAGACAGAGATGAAGCGTGAAGATGCCGCCACTGTAAATACTTCCCAGTATCCTGTAGCATAATTTCATCTATAGCTTCAAACACCAAACGGTGGGCCTCTGCACTAGCACAGTTCAAAAAGATGCAACAGTAAACAATAGCTGCAAAATAGGTTAGCTAGCCATGTAAATATTCAAACACTTGCATGTATGAGTGTTTGGGTCAAGATGGCCGATTTCAAATTCTTGAAAACCAGCAATCCGTTTGAAACCTATATCACTCTGCAAGAACTGAGATGTCGCCAGGTGATGGCTGGCCTCAGGCTTCATGCATATAATCATGCGGAATTTGCCAGAAGTGGATAACCCATCTGTAGAGTCATCAACTGTTACATTGAGACTGACCTCACATATAACCCGGATGTAGTGATCCCAAAGTGGAAGTGTTTGGTCTTCAATGTCTTTCAGGTGTAGAATACCTATCAAACAATATTTCAAAGACATTCAACATGAAACAGAGTATAGTCACCAGCCCAGTCTGTTCCATGCGGCAGACTTTTTTGTTGTACTTCTGAAATGTACAACCTGAGATGATCACGGTTTGCTAAAGAGGGATGCAAGTTGCTGAGTGTTGGCTTGGATATCAATGGGAGATGGGTATGAAGATATGCCAAGGTCGTTGGGTGTCAGAGAAGACGTCAAGGGGTCAAGTCCAGAAGGTCATGTTGAAGACTTGAAATAAGATTGTGTATCTCTGTCCAAAGGAAAGGAGGCATCTTTGTAGGAAGTGGAACAGGATGTGTATGCTCTCCATGACATGTTACCAAGATTTTTGGGCATTGTGTGTGATATTCTGCATATGGCTCATAGACACGGAAGATGACAGAACACTCCAGCCGTATGAGTTCCACTTGGATCAGCTTGTTGTTCTTGTCTTGGTGTTCCATGGCTAATTATGTCATGAGACTATAAAGGACAAAAAAAAGACACTCAATAACAATCAACTTTCTGAGAAGAGACATTGCTGACAGGGCATGGGGACCAATACCATCCATTGCTGCATCATCTTCCATGAAAGATATCTCTTCCATATTATTTTGGAAGAGTGCTTCTAAATATTCCAGGTCATAAAGGCGGCAGGCCATTACCCACATCAAAATTAATTAGATGATCACGACTGTATAAGTGGTGGTAATGTTCACATCTAAAAGGACACATTGATCAATACATGAGTGGGCATGTAATAATGCTTATCTCACTGAACATAAGCCTTACCAGCCTGATTGTATTCCAGTAGAAGTCATCCTTCACACCTTGGCTGTTTATAATCGTGACCACGCCAAGCCTTCACTTGCATCTTAAGCCTTTCAACCCGTTCAGCACTTTCGTCTCCAAAATAGTGTGTCTCTTCAGCAAGGGGAGCCGTACAGCCTACCTTGCGAAGAGCAGACCATAACGCGAACATTTTCTGAAAGACAAGATGGAAAGGTGTGTTTGCATCCGTGTATCACTGAAGTTGCAGTTGACGTGTCAGATCAGCACATGTTGGCGAAGTGTGAGGTGTTTTCAGCTCATCAATATCACCATACGGACATGCCTTCAAGCCTTGGCCTTGGAAAGAGCAAAAGTTTGAACAGCCAAGTCAGATAAATTGATGTATTCCTACGTACAAGTAGCATGGTATACATGACAGGGCACTTTCTTGCCTTCCGCATCTGTGAGAACCATCGCAGTCAATGGTTTGCTGAGCTGAGAACGACTGTCAGGTTTGCCGAGAGAATATGCAAATGCTGATTGAGGATGCAACCACAAATCAAGGCTGACTTCAAACAGATGACCAACACCTTGAGGGCTAGTTTCCAGATATTCTAGAAGCGTACCAGCCGTATAGAAATGAAGAGTGCTGAGTGTAGTCTGGCGGGTGATCTGGACATGGTGCTGTGTATCATATGCAAGGGATTCGCAGAGCGATGCGGTGGCCATGGAAAGAGGAGCTGCAAGCATTATACACGAGGCATATGGCTTATAAACACTCACCGCTTGTTGTTCTGTCGCTTGTATTCGCCTCTCTGCAGCCTCATGCCTGAATGCTGCTTGTACTTGCATACTGACAAAATGCCCAAAATGGCGCATAATTACGGGAGGCAGTATTATCCTGTAATGCACCCATTTCTGGCCAGTCACAGTTTGAAAGGAAAATGTACCCATTAACGGTGGGCTGGGCCTGTGGCAAACGATGGAGATGGTGAGTATAGGTCAAAGTCAGTTTTTCCTGATGTTCAGTGTTTTGTGACCTTTGTCACCATTACAGCAGATCTCACTTGGAAGAATCTAAGTACGACTCCTGTTGGAAAGGGCCTCATCACTGTTTGTTTCCTGAGGGACTAAACAGTGAGCATGATACTTTCCAATTTTACAACTGTAAAAAGGGCAGCCATGAGGATTGAACCCATGCTGATGTAATCCATAGTCAGCCAACTTAGCTAGACTACAAGACCATACATATTTTAGGATAAATTGATGGTTAATAGGGCCATATCATGATTTCTTCATTTCAATTTTATGCATTTCTGATATAGAGATCATGATCCTTAAGCCAAATTAGAGATGCTTGTAAGGAAATTGAGGTTTGTGAGTTTAATTTTACACAAATTTGACAACTGTCTCCTTCCAGGCAGTAGATGATAAGCTGATATTCTCAGCAAATTGTCAGCTTGATTAGGATACTGGGATTGCTACAGAACATACTCAGGTGCTTTATGAAGTAGTCACTACATAATAAAGGGAAATAACATGCATTATAAAGCCAAGTCAACTAGATGAATGCCTAGTGATCAAAATCTAATATAATGCTTCAGGGTCAGAGGTCTTTCTAAGGAGATATAATCAAGGGCATATGATCAATACCTCTCTATTTACCAATGCCTTACATTCATTTGCTGTGGCATCGAATGAAGGTTAATATAACTATATGATCACACCCAGTGTTGGCCTAAGGCCTGCTTAAGTTAACACCTTCATGATTGACTGGTAACCTGATACTCACATGCTATTCTCCCTTTTCACTGAACCTATTTGGGCCAACCAGGATAGCAGTGGAGACAGGATACTGTTTAGGAAAGCTGTTTGTATGAAGGTCATATTGATAGAGTTGATAGAGGCTTTAACATGTAAGGGGCATGTTTGATCAGAGGAGCAACACATGCCTGCTCCAAAGGATGTTTGGGTTTTTAGGCAGTTAAGCCTTTTCCTGTGGTTGGCAAAAATTAAACTGAGCCAGCTTATTCCTGATGAGCTGCTCTAAATGATAATTGGGCTTTTAGGCAAGGATGTCTTTTTCTAAGTGTGGCAATGATGATATCAATCTGAGCCAGCTTGCCATTCGTGCAGTAGAAGACAGGAAGGCTTCTGCGTGATGCCAATACTCAATGAGTGATGGCCTGTTATTAAGAACCAGCATGCCACGTGGGAATCGGATCAGCTTGTTATCCGGTACCGCTCATGCATGGTTGATTGGTTAAATGCTCAAAGAGGCAAAATGCAGGAATCGGAAACTACCGAAATTGACCGAACTTGGTAGCGACAAAGCGGGACTTCGGCCAGACATTCATCCATGAGACTTCGATGAGGGTGGTGCTCGAGTGAATCTCGCGCTATCTCGCGTAATTATGCGCTGACAAATTAATACAGGAAGGAAGGAAGGAAGTATGTACCATGGTCCACACATGAACGCCGCCGGAAGGTCCCTTTGGCCCCACCGGCATTGTACCAACCTATAATCGCGTGGACCACGAGTGGACCATGCCGTGTATATACTTCCTTCCGGCACTGCCTGAGACTGCCTGAGACTCCTCAGCGGCGTGCCATGTGGGAATCGGATCAGATTGTGGCATTCCGGTACGAGTCAGCATCAACACCAAACAATGACCTGAACCGCCTGGTAACGTTCAGAGGTAAAATACAATACAAAGGAACTCGAAGCACTGCGCGACTCTCTCTGCCTGTATAAGTGAGTTATCTCGACTCGGCATGCACGGCAATTTTTTGATTTGGGTGGAACGCGGGTATATAAACGACCGATGGCTGGGCAACGTTCCTTAGCTGGCCTCACTTCTTCCTTCACTGTTGATGTTCAGACTGAACCTCGGCTTGGTGCTTGTACTCAAGCTATCTCTCTTCGTTATCCATGCATTGCCTTTAGGCCCTAATGGACAACAACCCGTGCCCCAACAACCCTCTTACTACAGACAACCAACCGTATTTGCGATGCCCGTAGCACCCCATCTCCCACAGCCCAGACAACCCCACTGGCATGCTCCACAGCCCAATCATGTCGTTCCTGGGACGCCACGCTATCAACCCGGTTCTCTGCCCAAGGCAGTAACAGTAGAACGCGACTTTCCTGGCCAAATCCACCCAGCAAGTCGTGTCCCCGTTTCATTCCACGATCCTAGGCTCTTAGATCTCATCCACTTGAATCCTCAGCAAAAAGGCCTACTCGCTAGTGTGTACATTTACTTTAATCCGATCCCTTCGATTCTGATCGAGACTTGGTAAAGATTACCTCATACTTTATGCAGCGAACGTATTCATAATCACAATACCAGCGCTCGACATTGAGGAGAAGAAAATCTTGAGGGAAGTGCTACTACCTGATTTCAAAGCGAATGCACAGTCTCTGCTGAGCAAGTTTCAATGGGGAGCTCTCCAGCTGTTGGTTTGTTTAGAGTACATTGCTAGAGCAGAGCGTCCACTCCGTTCTTCCACAGTGTACCATAATCCCCAGATTTGGACTCATCTGACAAGTATGGCAAGATTCTTTTGGGCTGCGTTCATGACTGCCACAAAGGTACGGGCATACACTCACCACCACTAACGAATACTGAGTTTCTCCTTATCCAGAGCACAAATGACGGTAAACGCGATTGGAAGACTTTTTCCTTCATGGCGCCAGCAGACATTTTTGAGATGGAACAAGAGTTCCTCCAGCTCATCGACCACAATTTGAGAGTTGTTGAAGGGGATTTGTTGAGGTTTCATGAAAACTTCTGCAATGAAGTACTGAAAACAGCAGTTGCGAGCAGTGCACCCCGATCATGTCTGGGGTGACAAGTCTCGAAACAAATCGTCTGGATAGGGTACCACGTAGTTTAGTCTGTGGCAGCCATGATCCATCTTTGGAAAATTGATCATGAGAAAGAGTTGGAGATTGATACAGTAGAACTTCACGGAAGCTGTAGACGTGTTTCTTCAGTTTGGCTGCCAGTGTGACCGTCACTTGAGGCTGTTCATCCTTTCCACAATGCCGTCTCAGGCTGTCGTGTACAATTTGAATGACACTCCCTCCAATTATACACCGGCGTCCAAAGCTTTAGTACAAGTCGGGAATCCTGTTCAAAACAACACTCCCTCCAAAGCTCTAGTGCGAATCATCGGTCCTCCCATTGGTCGCTGCACAAATTGAACCCGTACTACGTCGGAAATAAATTAGCGGATGCTTGTTCCAAAGCGGTCGCTCGATTGATCCTTCTGGCTTTTCTACTATCTAGTCGCATAGAAAAGTGAATTAAAAGCTTCATACGCCTTTGTTGATTCACTTCACGCAAGCCTATTCAGCATACACTCAGACAGATACGAAGCAGAACTGTACATCAGCTCCCAGAACTCCGAGGTTCAACCGAGGAAGATGACTGTTCTGCCTTTGATGGCTGTGTTCCACCTTCTTCCGCTTTCCTAATAGAAAAATCAGGCCTATCCCATAATGAGACTCAGACGACTCACCAGTCTTTCATGGTGTTAAAGTAAGACGACATAGCATACTTCAATCCCACAGGTGAGATCCGCTTGTTACCAGGCCACCGGATACTTTCATACGCAGTATCGGCATCATCCGGTTTATAGGGCCCCTTGATTTTGAAGGACCAACCAGCATGCTCCTGCAGCCGATACATAAGGATATCAACCGGTTTTGTGATGTTCTCCACGACTCCAAAAACAGTGACCTGGATTTTCCAACCTAATCGAAGTTCAAAGAGAAAGGGACGATCGTAGAGAGACTGTTTAGATTCCGTTGCATTGGTTACAATGATGAGCACTTTGACCGGTGAGGGGAAATCGTTCAAGTTGTTGCTGCCTTTATAGAACCTTGATGTTCTTCAGTTGGTCATATTTTTGACTGTAGGAAATTACTCACCATTCTAGGTGATGTTCATCGTCGGAGATGTCCTTCGATGCTGATAAGGAGATCAAGGAAGGGTGATCTTTTTCGACGTAATGTTCTTCCCGCAGTACCCTTCCGGCCTCGTTCTGCTGTACAATTGGGTGGAAATCTATTTGAAGCGACCCTCCTTTATCTCGTCCTCCAATCTTCACATACTCCTTTTCTGCTGGATAGTGCTCCTCGAATCTAACATTAGCGCGGAGTACACTAAGCGGTACTGTGGCGGTTTCTACTTGCTTTTGTGAATTCACGGCAAGATTTTAGAACAATACTAACTCAAGCGTTTTCCCATAATTCTGAATTGCGTACTGAGAAGTACGGCGGCACAGGAATGGCCCGTTTTATCATCGGTGAAGTATGATACGGACGAGACCTCCATGAAAAACCGACCTTTGCACATTTCATGGTGTTTCATCTTCTTGCCATCAGAACGAATAGGGAAAGGCTGTGGTTTCTATTCAAAGACAAAAAATGGGGGATTAAATTGTGCGTACTGGATCGGATGTCCCGCCCTGACTAGTATCATCAAAAGAAAGGTCTTCTCCTGTACCGGCAGGCTGTTAAATTTGAAGATTAAGACATGGAAATAGTAGACTCAGAAATGACGCACTTCTCCTGGGTCTTGCATACCAGACGGTTGTTCCAGAGCACGAGCGGAGTCTGGGGGGCAATGCGTGAGATCATCGATGAACTTTGTATCAGCCACTTGCTCCGCATTAGACCCATAAAGACATAAATTTCCACCCGGGCCGAGTCCACAGCTTTCGAACGTCAAGATACCGCATGAGACAAAACCGTGTGAGAAGAAGTCGTCTCCGAGACTGAGCTTTGAGCAGTTACCGGTCTCATTTGTTTTGCCCACTACTTGAATATGCGAAAGATCTATGCACCGGACGTCCCTCCGAGCCCACTGTTCCATGAGATTCAGTTGTACTCCAAATCTGATCTTACAGGTAAATTTAACATCTCGTCATTTCTATCAATTGAGGTCTGTTTCGCTAGCACTGGAAGATGAAGCTGAGGATGTTGCTCCACCAGACCCAATTTCAGTACCTTTGTACTCAAAATCTGACCTCTTAGGTAACTCTTTCTACCCTCTTCTGCGTACGTTCAATGAAGCCCTGACTTCTGTTAGAATTGGAAGATGTGAGGATCTCCAATTCCCCAGACCCAGTTAAAGTACCTTTGTTCTCAGAATCCGATCTCCAAGGTGATGTTGTCCCTCTGGTCATTGCCAAGGTCGGCTAATTAGGGCATTGTAGAATATAATGATGAGGAACTCTCCCCGCCAAACCCAGCTTCGATTCCTTTGCAGTCAGCCCATAATGATGATGATGATGATTCATCAAAACTTGAAGAAATCGGAGCACAACTGAGCCTCAGGCATGTAGAAGGCCCTTCTATCGATAATTCCAATAAATCCTTCCCTGTGACACAGCTGAGCACTGCCGACGGTCATCAGGAGTATGAAGTCCAGGCGGGACTGATTCATGGTATTTCAACAGGGACGGAGTTCTACATCCAATCCACAGACTACGCAGGACCTGTTTCATCTCAATACCTCGGTGTCCTCGTTGCGAAAACTATCTACACTCAATCATCTATACTCGTTCATCGGGACAACGACCCTTATTTTGAGGTTCCTCCAAAGGGAGCTCGAGCGATAGTCTCCAACTTGAAAAACGACGCATCAATGTTGAGGGTGTCTATCCATCCTGACGCCCCTGAAATCCTCCTTTCCTCTGCAAATATCTATTCAAAATGGAGGGACAGTCACGGGCGGACATCACTTTCTTATGCAGCACAAGAGGGGAAATTGAACGTACTACAGCGGTTCCTCGCCGGAGCAAATGTTGACGTGCACTCCAAAGATGAAATCGGCCGGACTCCGCTCTCCTATGCGGCAGGATCTGGCAGTGAAAAGGAAGTGAAAGCTCTCCTGGCCGCACCAGGAGGAGACATTCTCTCGAAGGACAAAAATGGCCGAACCCCCCTTTCTTACGCTGCATCATCTGCGTCCCGGAGAGGTGAGGGTGTCGTCGAAATCCTCCTTTCCTCAGCAAATGTCGACGCGGATTCAAAGGACAGTCGTGGCCGAACACCACTTTCGTATGCAGCAGAAAATCAGCGCTGGGATGCAGTACAGCAGTTCCTTGCCAGAGCGGATGTCGATGCGGATTCAAAGGACAGTCACGACCGAACACCACTTTCGTATGCAGCAGCAAATGGAAGTCTAGATGCAGTACAGCAGTTCCTTGCCAGAGTGGATGTCGACGCGGATTCAAGGGACAGTCACGGCCGAACACCACTTTCATATGCAGCAGAAAATCAGCGCTTGGATGTAGTACAGCAGTTCCTCGCCAGAGCGGATGTCGATGCGGATTCAAAGGACGGTCACGGCCGAACACCACTTTCGTATGCAGCAGAAAGTCAGCGCTTGGATGCAGCAGAAAATCAGCGCTTGGATGTAGTACAGCAGTTCCTCGCCAGAGCGGATGTTGATGCAGATTCAAAGGACAGTCACGGCCGAACACCACTTTCATATGCAGCAGAAAATCAGCGCTTGGATGTAGTACAGCAGTTCCTTGCCAGAGCAGATGTCGACGCGGATTCAAGGGACAGTTACGGCCGAACACCACTTTCGTATGCAGCAGAAAATGGGAGCCTAGATGTAGTACAGCAGGGAGTCCTTGCCAGAGCGGATGTCGACGTGCACTCCAAAGAAGTTGGCCGGACTCCATTCTCCCATGCGGCAGGATCTCGCAGCGAAGAGGTAGTGAAAGCTCTCCTGGCCATACCAGGAGTAGACATTCTCTCGAAGGACAAATTTGGCCGAACCCCCCTTTCTTATGCTGCATCATCCCAGAGAGGTGATAGTGTAGTCGAAATCCTCCTTTCCTCTGCAAATATCGATGCAGATTCAAGAGACAGTCACGGCCGAACACCACTTTCGTATGCAGCAGAACAAGGGCACCTGAATATAGTACAGCAGCTCCTCGCCAGAGGAGATGTCAACGTGCACTCTAAAGATGAAATCGATCGAACTCCATTCTCCTATGCGGCACAATTTGGTAATGGAGAGGTAGCAAAAGCTCTCCTGGCCGTACCAGGAGTAGACATTCTCTCGAAGGACAAAAATGGCCGAACCCCCCTTTCATACGCTGCATCATCCTGGAGAGATGAGGGTATCGTCGAAATCCTCCTTTCCTCAGCAAATGTCGACGCGGATTTAAAGGACAGTCACGGCCGAACACCACTTTCGTATGCAGTAGAAAATCAGCGCTTGGATGTAGTACAGCAGTTCCTCGCC
>QLOY01001025.1:0-13773 GCA_003313965.1 Megacollybia marginata | reverse complement strand
ATGAATGAAATAGGATACAATTTGAGTAGGATTGGATAGGATAGGCTACAAGTAGGATATGTTTAAATATCAACAGATAGAATGGGGTAGAGTATGGTAGGTTCAGATAGGATTAGATATGCGAGCATCACTTGTTCTCTATCTTTTGTTGATTTTTGTGGTCATCAGTGTTGTCATCCTGCCTACTAGTCTGCAAACATCATACCTGTTATTAAACAATCAACTTGGTGGTAATTTGAACAATAGACTCACATCTCCACATCAAGTTGAACCACATTCGGGAGCAAGGTTGAGTACTGCTACAACAATAGGATTGGTTCTTAAATCCTATCTGTATTGGGATAGAATGTATATCCCAAGTTGCTTGGACTTTCTAGATAGGATTATCCCAAGGTATGCAGTAATTGGGAAAGGTGCATTGCGATGTCGATGAGCCATGGTCGGAGTTTTTTGTGGTCGGTACCGGAGAAACTAGCTGGTTCTTTGAGACGAGATTTTGTAGAGGAAATGTGAGGACAATTAAGGAAAGCATTGAGAGCTAGCATGGTGTTGTAGAAGGCCTGTTCCACGTTCGGCTGGTCCGGTAGAGGGTCATTACCGTTGTTGTTGGGAGGAGGAGGACCCCCGCCACCACCGGGACTGCCTGGTCCTCCGCCACCACCGGGACCGTTGTCATCAGGATCATCTTCGGGATCTGGAGGAGGTCCTGTCGGGTCACCGTGAATCGAAGCGGGTGGAGTACCAGCGGGTGGAGGATCAGGAGCGGGATCACCAGATTCCGAAGCGGGGGGCGGAGGACCGATCGCCTGTCGACGTTGTCGAGAGAAATGCTGAGATATTGATTGGGCGGTCGACGATTCGGGTTCTGAAGATATTGATCGGCGGGCTGGGTCGCGATAAGTAGCGAAACTTGAAAAACTGTAGCTCGGACGTGGAGGAAGGAACTGAGTAAGACCTTGCAGAAGGATGGGGGATCTAGATATAGGTTGTTGGGAACGTCTAGGGGGTGTTGGGGGATCAGACATGGGTACGGAAGATCAGATGAAAAATACTGTTATGTCCTGTGCAGAACGACACTGTTGCGAACACTATTCGGTGACGCGCTTCCGTAGCCTGTGTGCCGTAATTTCCAAGGGTCTCCGAATGTGTCCGAAGGGTTCCAACGGAGATCCGACGGGAACCGACGTTACAGAGTCGGGTTGCCGAAGTTAAGGTGTCGGGAAGTTCGGGAAGGAAAGGTCGGAGGGCGAACTGGAGAAGGTTGCACGAAGACAAGACTGGAAGACAACTAGATTTTTCGTCTGAGTTCTACCGACTACTGACGGACTATTTATACTACTAACGGAAGAACTCCGGAGTGTAAGCGAGGTCATGAGGTATACATGAGGCAGTAGATAATCAGAACGAGGTATCGGGTAAATACTAAGAACAATGAAATGAATAAAGAAGTAAAGAAATCACCAGTGTCCCGGCTCCGATTGTGGAGTGCCGTACTGAGTGAGTCCGAGGATTTCTGACGGGTTCTGATGCCGGACCATTGGGAACGTGAGGAGGATACCGACGTTGGCGTCGGGCGTCGGGATTGGATTGGCACGGCGCGTAACACAGCCCCTCAATATACTGTTGGACATTGCTCAATCTACCTGGCTGGCTTCTTTTGTGGCCTAAGTCTTTTTCTGATGTCATCATTGGATGACTGATCGGACTCCAAGACAATCTCCCCCTCACTAAGAGATTGATTGTCTGGATCATTTTCATTTTCTCTTAAGACTTTGTTTTTGTCTTTTCTGTTCAGTCTGACCTCATTGAACCACAAATCTTTATCTTGGTCTGGGTCTAATTCGTCTTCAGGCTCTGTGGACTCCTCTAATCTCTTAAGCCCTTCTGCTGATAAGTCAATCAAATCCTTGATCTCCTTAGTCAATGTAAGCTTTTCTCTTGCAAAGTACAGGATGACCCTAAACCTTTCAACTTTCGAGTGCAAGACTGATCCATCCATCTCCACAAGAAGGTAGAATCCTCTGCTGGATTGTTTTATCACTATTAGGGGCCCCAGCCACCTAGGTTTCAACTTTCAATTTAGGTGATCTTTGATCGATGTGTTCTGCATCAATACTAGACTTTCTGGTTCCAATTTATAATCTTTTATTGTGCGTATGTGTTCTTTCTCATATCTCTTAACCCAAGCACATTTACCCCTGTCTATATGTTTCTGCATCTCTAAGACATGTTGTTGGTGCTTCGCTAAGGCTCGGGCCCTAAAGCCTATTAACTCTTTGGTGGTAAGTACCCTATCTGGTAACTTTACTAACCAGATGATAGGAACACTCTATGTGCGGGCTCTGCATGGGAGTGGGGCTGTCGACACCTGAGGCAGGCGCTAGAAGTGAGTGGAAGGCGAACAGCTGAGGGAAGTCTCATGGAAGTGATCCACAAAACAAAACCAACAACCAAACACCAAAAACACACACACTAACACTAACTCCTACTAGATGCATTAGTCTCTCTTTATATTCCAGGGGTGTGAGTTTGTGCTCTTTTTGAAGTTTGTCACAAGAGAAGGACTCTGCAGACAACTTTTTAGAGTCTTGTTGCTTAGTATAGGTTGGAGACTATCTTTAGAATAGAAGCTCCTCGGTCTCAAAACATACAAAGTTCGATCACAAAATCAAACTTCTTTCAAGATGGTTTGCTTGGGTAGCAAGACTTATTGCAAAGTTCTGTCCTTAAGACCTTAGTTCAGTGTTCAATTGATGGGTTCCAATCCCAACCAATCAAGGTTCAATTCCAGACAAGTTCCATATTCCTGAGTTCACAAGACCAAAACTCTCAAGACTGAGTCTCAAGACCAAAACTTAGCAACTAATCTTGCACTTGAGATCAAACAAACAAACAAATAGTATTGCTCTGAGCTAAATACCTGAGGGTAGGCAAGGGGGCATAACTCTCTACTGATCTACTAGGTCCTTGGGTCTTATATACTGTACAAAAATGATAAATATAGACAAAACAAAACAAAACTACAATGGCCATGCGTGTACTTGGTCCAATGAGTCAAAACTGATGAGAAATGACACAGAAAGGCAACACCATGGGTTGGTATCTATATGCTGTGCCACTGATCATGTATATTTGAATTTCAAACCACCTTGGAATTGCTATTCCTGTAGAGGCAGCCAATGAGGTCCATATGCTATGCATGCTGGTTTTGGGCAAGTCTAGAAAGGTCTATCAATCGTCCATACACTGCAACGGATGGTCAGAAGTCCTCCAAGACCCCTATATCTGATACATTCCATCCTGAGGGTCTTGTATTATCAAGACTACCATGTGGTAGGGTCTGATGACGAATGCACTGCATAGTCAGGTGCTTGTCCAGGTCTATAGCTCTCTCTCTGCAATCTCTTCCTTCCTTTTCTCTCTGAGGAGCCATCACATGACTTCATAGTTAAACTCTGTAGCTAACGTTCAATACTTGTCATACAGATAGATATCAACTGATCAAGTAAATCAGTTAGTTAGGTTCCTTGACAATACTGAGCTGTAGTTGTAAGATTTAAGAAAAAACAGTAGGCTGCAGCCTGAAAAACTGATAGAGTATTTGGGCTACAACCCAGTTCAGGCTGTAGCTAGATGATATAGGTATATAGCTAGCAGACACTCAAATACATATTTTGTCAGGCCATAGCCTGCTGGTTTACTTTGTACTGATCCAGTTTGATAAATTGCAATAATTTAACTATAGCCAGACACAAATGCATATCTTGTCAGGCTATAGCCAGTAGCTCACTTTGTACTGATCCAGTTTGATAAATTGCAATAATTCTGGCCACAGCCAGTTTAGACACTTAGACACTTAGACACTCAAAACCAACTTAACTCAATCTATAAATAACATAGGATTTGTATTGTCCCTGATTCTATTAATATAAGTACTTAAATCTCACATTGAATTCAGCTTGATATTCTATTAATATAACACTTTAACTTCCCAAATAAGGGCATTCATAGTTAGAGCTCATTTAGTTCTCTGAGTCTATTAAGTAACTCCAAACCTGACTCATTCTATCAATATAAATAACACTTCAACTTCAAGTTGCCAAATATGGGCATTCATAGTTTGCCAAGTTTTGTGAGTCCACCCAACAGAAGAGTAAGTTGAATTACTATTCTAAGATAAATTCACATCAATTGGACCCTTTCCACTAATCCATCACAAACCCAAGAGACATCCACAACAGCCTTCACCCATTCATTCCAGACAAGATAGTCTTCATCTCATATAGCCTCACTCCATCACATCAATCCTGCCACAATGCTTGTTATTCTGTTAGGGCCAGGTAGATGTAATCCATTCCACTCGTCCCCATATTCCTTTTGTACTGGGTACTCCCCATTTACCCCATACTGCCTCTTCAAAGGAAGTAACTGCTCCCATTGATGCCACTCAGGCTGCAATGATTTCCACCACAACCAAAAAACCTTGCCAAAGGCTGCATACTCAGTCTGCACCAATTTAGGCCATTCTGCACATGTTCATCCTTTCGAAATCCAACTGTCAATTAGCACTGGCCTCCCTACTTTCCTTAAGCCCGTGTTACCCTTCTTGTAATCAAACCCATAAGCTTGTTCCAAGTCCACATAAAAATGTAGCAAATCTTCCCAGTCTTGACCCAAGTTCACACTTGCAAACTCTGTGAATATTGGTTTAAACCAGTCTCATCAGGAAAAAATGACTTTGACTTATATCAACCTGAGGCTGCTTAGGTCAGCCCATGGTCTCCACATCAGCCTCAGATGACTAGGCTAACCTCAAGTTTGGCAAGTTTCCTGGGCTGCCAAGTTCAAACTTTTGTCAACCTTGGGCACAAGTCTAGGGATTTCAGAAATGAAGGGTTGATTAAGTTTACTTGAAGTCAATCTCAAGTCAGCTAAAATTAAGCTCAAGCCAGCTCAAGTCAACTCAAAGTCAGCCCAAATCAACTCAAGTCTACTCAAGTCTACTCAAGTCAACTCTGACTTTCAGCCAAAGCTAAAAAGTTAGGCTCTGCTAGCTAGCCTGCTTCTAAGCATCTATTGTAGTACCTAGTGTTTATATCAGGAATTGAACCACTTACCTTGCTAGGTTAACCTAGACACCTTAGTCAATAGCATATATACATACAAACAAACATATACCAAGTAATAACAACTATAAACAGAAATAATTAGTGTCTTTATCAAGAATTGAACCACTCACCTTGTTAGGTTATCTAAGCTGCTAACTCAGACACCTTAACCACTAAGCCAAACTGCCTTGTATAGTCCAACTTGGTATTTGCTATTTATGCCACCATCCAGCTGACTTCATCTTTTTCTACTACTTGGCCATATCATCAAATTTTATTTTGGCATTTTATGCTTAGTAAGCATCATTTTGAGATTGGCAAGTAGGTGTGAAGTAACCAAAATGGACATAATTAGTCAGCATACCCACTATTTTGATAAGGTTTCCCTCTACAGGCTGACTCTGAGCTGACCTGAGACTGGCCTGAGACTGGCCATATCAACTTGTTGAATGACAAGTTATTGAAGTTAACTCTAGGCTGGCTCAAGTCACTTTAGTCAACTTGCCAAATTGCAAGTCATTCAAGTCAACTCCAGGCTGGCTCAAGTCAGTTTAGTTAACTTGCCAAATTACAAGTCATTCAAGTTAACTCCAGGCTGAGCCCAAGTTACCTGGAGTTGGCTTCAAGTCAACTCAAGTACTTCAAGCAAGGCCTAAGTCAGCCTAGTAAACTTGGCAAACTTGAAGTTGACTGGAGTAACTCAAGTTGATCTGGTTAGCCTAGGCTAGAATACAGTAGGCTGCCGCATCATCGGGTACTGCCTTTGGTACCCAAGCTTGCTCTTGATTCCAGGGAAATACCAGTTTAGTCTCAGTGTTTGCTTTGTTTGATGAGGTAATAATGTCCTCATTTGACAATGGAGTGATGTTTGGGACAACTGTTAAACAAGTTATTCCTTCAGTCAGAGACATACTAGAAGAGTCAAGATGCACCTTTCAGATTGGCATCCACCGATGTCTTGCCCTTCTTTTTAGCCTTTCCCTTCTTTCTCTTTTCCCAAGCTGCTTTGACGTCCTCAGGCTCAGGTTCCCCCTTCCTAGCCAGCTCCCAACAGTGTACCCACTTGGCATTCTTGAATTCAACATCCTCTTCCTCCATCACAGCAAGATCCTTCCAATCAGGTATTGTATCCTCACCTGACAGTTCATTTTACTTGATGCTCAGTCACTCAGCCTTCTTCTGTCACTGCTGCTTACATTTAACCCCAGCGCTAAAGCCATCATCCAGCTCACTTCCATTGGATGCTGAATCACTAGAATCACTACTGTTGCTCATCTGATTCTGACTCACTTGAACCACTCTTGGCAGCTGATTTGACCATCTGTAGGGGTGAAATTCCCTAATCAACACCACATGCCTCTTATGACATGGGGTACCCTCTAACCTGTAGGCATATCTCTTAGAGAGTCTTTTCCTTGTTTTAGGAGATGCCTGGAATTCGCCTTAGAAGGTGTTTTCGAAAGATTTCTAGCCTTTGACACCTAGTGGTCTTATCATTGTTATTGGTGCAATGAATCGTTGACTACAGACATGAAGATTAAGAGATGAACGGAAGCTTCAGAACAATGCCAAATTTCATCTCAGTCTGGCGGATGGTGGCATGGATAGAGGGACAATTACAATCCTGTGAGCAAATTGTCTTAATATACAAAATTGATATTAATCAGACTTGACTGACACAATAATACTCACTGGCATGTACAGTGTCATCAGGCTGATAAACAATTGAATAATGAATTGAATACAAGCAGGATACTAATAGAGAATAGACATCACTCTATCTTACAAAAGTCGTTGCAGGTCCATCATTATCAGACAGGTCTCACCTCCATGTCTCTCACAGGCTGTGAGTCATTACTATTTTGTGTCCTCCATAAGTGAAACGAAATACGAACATGACCATTGAAGCTATAAACAGGGCGCTGAAAACCATACAATAAACAACCTGCGACTGAGGAAACATTAAAAAAACGTACCATTCAAGTGATTGCAGCTTCCGCAGCTGAAAGGATAGGTCCAGTACACCCCCAAAACAACATAACACAAACCACTGATGCTATGGATCTTATTAGCCAGGATACCATGGTAACAAACTCAGCAGTGAGTATTTCAAATTTGTGGACATTGTTGGGGTAAAAAGTGTAAGATATGGAAGAGCGATGATGAGGAACGTGCGAGTGCACGGGGTGAGACTGATATATCTAGAAAGCCTGCTAATCCACACAGAGCACTGCGGACAACAGGACACCTCTAATATATGCACAACCGCTTTGATATTCCGAGTTTTGTGAGGTCGGAAAGAGAGCTTTACAAGGTTTCTATATCAATAGAAAGGTTTTATTTCAAGTTGTACTGATTTTCTAGAAAACGTGACAAACATATTTCCTATAGACCAGAAGTGTGTTTAGATACTGGGGGTGTATGATAGAGGCCAGGAACATATATCAAAAGGTTTCACAAATGGACAATCACAATTTATCACAAAGTCGAACACAAATGTCAACCAAAAGACAAATCCAAGTCAAGATGTATGCAAATCCAAGACGATTCCTCAAATCAAGTCTCAAATCACACAAAGGATAGCACAAACACTGATAACAATAGATATCCGAGTATGGAACCCAAAGTACAACAGGTAGCAAATCACTTATCTAACTACTAGAACTTCGAGCCCTTTTATACAAATGCCAAGTAAATACTAGAATACTTCCAAGCTTTCTTCCTAAGCTGATTCTGACTCATAGGAGAGGACGGAAGGCTTATCCAAACGCTCTCGACTGTTGATGACTCTTTCCAATGGTCCCTCGATCATATTCTTCCTTCCTGGGTCCTATCCGATTTTCTGAATCTTTCCGATACTCCTAGATATGATGGTGTAGACCTTTCCAGGCCCTCGATCCTCTGACAAAGAGATCGATCCTAAGGTCATGATGACTCCAACATTTTCGATCCTTGATCATAATTTCTAGATCAGTGGCGCTGACCCGATCGACATAGTCCCGAGCTCCAGTTCTAGACTAGACCAACTCCTAGACTCTTTCCAAGTCTGACCGCATTCGAGTCGCAGAGCTTTCTAACTTCCCCAAGCCAATCCTTGACCAGTCGACTTTTCTAGTTTTCAAGTTGTATACTATCATTGGCTTCTCTAGATAGTCCAGTTTTCTAGATTTCTACTAGATAGCTCAGATTTGATGATAGGCTGGTTTTCATCCCAGGCCTGAAATCTTTTGATTCTACACTACCAGCCTCTAAATAAACGTGGGAAAGACTCCTGCAGAGGTACAACCATCTGCTGGAAGCGTTCTATAGTGCAGAAGGGAGTAACAAGCCCACTGAACACTCATATAGACCAAATATAGACCAGAGTTGAGATGAATGAGATAGTACTTGATAGTACTGCCTTATTGTATCCGACTCGAAGCTACTACAAGCGCCCGCGGTGGTATGCTAAGAACGGTACACAATTGAGAGACATGGCTCGCGGACTCATGAAACTATCACCTAGATCCACCTAGAGAGAGAATACATCATATAAAGAATATCGACTAGCCTACAGACGTACTTAGAGAGACCCAGCAGAAGCACGGGAGGGATCCGCATTGAAACATCTGAGTAGGTTAGCCGAGTTAGCTGAGTTCAGATAGTCATAAAGATCAACGTCACGGATCCTCGTGTGAAGTAAACGCATAATATGCAACTTAGTTACATCGCTGGAAAGCTAGAGACCTTCGCTAGAGCATATGACCCTCAGTGGAGACTTTGAGAGAGAACCTAGAGAGAACCTGGGGAGGACAGGTTCATTGAAACTCGCCCAGACCTAATGCACTGCATGGATCCTTCGTGATCATATGCATCTGACTCAGATTCAATAGAGTCGAGTCATTTCTAAATCACCAGCTGACTCACCGCTGAGCAATTGTTTGTACTAGTAGTTGAAAGTAGTTAAAATTAGACTCCGCGGAACTGTATAAAAGGCCAGTAGTTAGCTAGGGTAGAGTAGAACATAGAGACCCAGTAGAGAATACATTGCGCTTCAGACTATAAAAACTCTAAGTACCTTAAGGGAACACAGTTAAATAAAAAGTCGCCAGTGGAGTTCTTAGCAACTTGTCCCTAGACTTAGTACCTACAACAGAACAATCTAAACCAAAACTTCTCTCGTCTCTGAGATCAGTACCTTAAGGGAACCTTCTCCTTTTCACTCAGTAGTACCTTAAAGGGAAACTGCCTTTTGCTGCTTAATCAAATAGCCCCGCTGCAAGTCTAAACTGCTCGTTTTGGCTTGTTTCAAGTCACCCATAGATAGCTTGTGATTGGGAGAGTCTGAGAACTTTGCTTAGTCAGTAGTTAACGCCCTGCGGGACGTCGAGACTTATATAGAAGTTTCAAGTTTTAGTAGTTCATTTCTCTAGTCTCCAAACTCAAAAGGAATACCCTAAAGAGGTGTTTGGGTGTTGGATTTAGTGCTTGCAGTGTGTGTGTGTGTGTGTGTTAGTGTGAGTTGGTGCCCATTTCGAGCACTTCCATTCCAGCGCAGTCTGCCTGCCTCACACTGTGAGGTTCCTTTTCATCTGGAGCCAACTGCGAGAGACTTCAGAGATTTTATTACATGAAAACTTCGATTTCTAGTTAAAGGTCTAGTCTCCTAGGAGCTACACTTCAACTAATTCTCATTTCACCTTTTATACCTATTGCAAAACCATTGCGCGGAACCGTAGCATTAAGCGAAAGTCTCGCGTGGGAAGAGATCCTTTAGGAAATCAACCTGAACATCAAACTCGGAACACCGCGAACTCGGCTAGAGCCAGAAGTGGAAATCTGATCGATTTCATCCAAAATCAACCTCTATTCCCGGTTTTATCCCCAGAAGATCCAGTAGTTTGTAGAACTGCAAATCGCATTTGTGCAAATCAAAATCAACAATGTCAGTGGGAGTTAAATAGCTCTCTAGGACAAAACTCGGACGAAAGTAGAAAGGCCACAGGTCCATTGAATTTAGACAACCACCGCTCAGTAACTCCAACTCCGGTTTCCCCATCAAAAACAACTTCACAGTCGAGTAGCCCTCGTCTGTCCAATTTAGAAGAAGTACCTAGTCTTCTTCAAGTATCACCACCCCCACGGGACTCTAATTCCAGTGGATCTATTTCTCCTGTTTCCTCTTTTTCTTACTCTACTTTTCTTCATTGTCTTTCTGTTTCATTACCAAAAATGGCTAAATCATTGTCTGGCCCGCTTGAAAAAGCAGCGCCGAAATTCAATCACGCCAAATCTGAGGAATTGCCTCGATTTTGGGAACAAATGGTCACATATATGAACAATGACAGAGTAACCGATCCGGACGTGCGGATGCGCCTGATAGTGCAGTATGTTGACCCAGAGTCCGAACGACACTGGAAGGACTTGGACACTTATGAAAAAGGAGATTGGGATGCCTTCGAGAAGGAGGTATTTGACAATTACCCTAAAGCGCAAGCGATTAAAAAGGGCAGTCTGGAAAGACTCGAACATGTTTGTTGGCAAGCCCGATCTCTTGAGCTTGTGGACTATGACAAAGTCCTTGCGTTCATTCGAAACTTCAAGACAGAGATGAGACTCGTGAATAGTGTGAAACCCGAGCTCATAACCAATAAGGGTCTGGTAGACCTTTTCCTAAAAGCCTTGAGTGATGATGCGTGTAGAATTCTCCGCATGCATTTAGCACTAGGCATCAAAAAGTCCACGCCGGATCCAGGTACAATGGAGAGGCAAGCAGAGGATCCTTTTTTGATCAACGATGTGATCAAAACACTGAAGGAAGTTGCCAAAGGAGAACGCGGAAGCGTAGCGGCCTCCAGTCAAGCTTTCTCAGCTCCTTTGGGAAGAGTCAAAACGGAAGTAGTCAAAACGGATCTATTCAAACATATGGAAGGGTACATGCAAAAGGCTCAGAAGAATTGGGAAGAGACTATGAAAAGCGAGATGCGAAGCATGATGTCTCAGTTAGCTCTGCAGAACGATCAGTTACCGCGACAACAAGTTCCGCAGGCACAAAGAAGGAACGACAGTTGTTACTTCTGCTGGGAACAGGGGCACATGCAGCCTAACTACAAATGGTTTTTGGAATTCTTGTCAAAAGGATGGATTATACCCGGAGCGGGAGGTCAAGGATATCAATTGCCTGACGGGGGAACTTTACCGAAAGAGCACTTGACATCAACAGCACCTCGCTTCCGGATTGAGACTTGGTGGGCTCAGAAGAACCGCCGCGGTCAGCACATGCAACAACAGTTGTTGATTGAGGATTGGGAAGCTGAGAAGGACGGACTGATCGCAATGGGTCCTCTGCCGAGCGAATGGTATGGTCACCCGACAATGGACATCTATCAGCAGGAAATGGAAAATCACAGATTAGGAAATAACTTACTGGCAGGCATGCATAATGAGATTGCCAGTTTAAGGAGAAAACTTGAAAATGTTGAGATACAAAAGCGAGTGGAGACTCCCACAGTGGTGAATCAAGTCAATGTGCCACCAGTGGTAGTCCCGACCCCAAGTCAAGCGAACCCGGCAGGTACATTTACCAAAGAGGAAGTGATCGCGATGATCAACGCGGTCACTCAGAGTCAAAATGCAGTAACTCAATCAGGCCAACAGACTCAAGAGGAGACTGGTCGGGAGGGTTTTTAAGAAGTTCAAGGATGGTGCCCTCAACTTTGACTCCAGCAGATCCAAGTTCGAATAAGGCACCGGAGAATGTACGAAAAGACCAAAAAGGGAATGAAAGAACCCGACGACGTGAGAGGAGTACTTCCCTGGATATACCGAGGAATATGAATCAAGCGCCAGCGGGAAGAGAAAAACAACGTTGAAGAGATAAAAATGCTGTGGCAGAACCTGAAAGACCAGCGGGATGTCCAAGGCAGCAAGAGAAAACTAATAATCAAAACAATGAGCCATCCTGAACAGAATTACCTTATAGGGATGTGCCGGAAGTGAGGGATGCCCCAGCAGAGAATGTGACTCAGCGGGAAGCACCCATAACTCAAAACAACGAAACGGACATGCAACCTAAGACTTTTAGGCTTAGATCCAATGTGGAGAGTGAAGAACTGGTAAAGGAAATTACCAAGTGGATTTTGGATCAGTCAGTGGAACTGAAACTGTGGGACATATTAGGAAGTTCCTGTAATCTCCGCGATGCAGTGAGAAGCGAGATCGCTGCGAAGAGAGTACCAATACCTCCTAAGCAAAACACTACAACCATCGAGGAAGTAGAGGATGAGGAGGCACCAAAAGGACTGCAGGGTCTGCCCAAAGTGATTCAAGTGAGATTAGTGAAGAAGTCTGACTTACTGGATCCGGAAGTCAAGATTGTGCAAACAACTATGGGAAAAATGCCAGCGGGCTCGGTTTATGTATCCGACTCAATCGAACAGTTTTTGGTAGCTGGCGGAGATAAAGATTCAATAGTGGTAGCGAAGGAATCTCAAGGATTACGTTCGATATATCCTACCATAAATGGAGTCGAGGAAATTGAGAGCGTAGTTGACGGAGGTTCACAAATAGTGTCTATGGCATTAGATGTAGCAATGGAATTGGGAGTCAGCTGGGACCCCGGCTATACTATTAACTTGCAGAGTGCCAATAAGGGAGTTGAGAGAACTCTAGGCCTCGCGAGAAATGTGCCTTTCCTATTTGGAGAAGCCACAGTGTATTTACAAGTACACATAGTGAGAGATCCAGCATACAAAGTTTTGTTAGGGAGACCTTTTGACGCTCTGATGGAGAGTCAAGTACAGAACTTTGCAGACGGAGGACAGGTAATCACCATCACCGATCCAAATACGGGAAAACAATGCACGGTACCGACACATGAAAGGGGAAAGCCCCACGGAAGCAAAGTGCAAGAGAAAAATCAGTATCAAGCAGCGGGTTTTTGGTAGATCTCGATGATTTGGTCAATGATCAAGGAGAGTTAGCCCTAAGCATTGAATTAGATGAAAAAGGAAATCCAGTACAAGTCTGCAGATATGGGAACCTGCAGTGAGGAAACGAATTCACTTCAGACGAGAAAAGAGATTTGTTCTTAGCAGCCTCGCTGAATGAGGAGAAAACACACGACGATGAAGGGAGACTTATGCTCAATGCCTATCTAACTGATCAATTAGGTAATTGTGACTTTGATGGGAAAGAGCAGTTATACGAGCGAGCCAGAGATAAGGTTGCAAGACCCTCCACGGAGGAGCAAAATCATCGTCAAGA
Source organism: Megacollybia marginata (assembly GCA_003313965.1). Lineage (NCBI taxonomy): Eukaryota > Fungi > Basidiomycota > Agaricomycetes > Agaricales > Porotheleaceae > Megacollybia > Megacollybia marginata. The sequence goes on along the minus strand of QLOY01001025.1, from coordinate 421 downwards.
GATTGAACAAGTTCTACTTACAGAGAAAATTGAAGAAGATAAAAAGAGAACAAACAAACCGATTAGTGTGCAACACAGGGGATACATCGAACCTGAAGAGGGAAGTCCGAAGAAAGTATGTTACTGCCCGCAGTGCACAGTACAATCGCAGTTTGCAACAAAAAAGTATAAACCTGTAGCGTTAAAAGTGAAACCAGTGATGGGAACATTACCTGACAAATTCAGGATAGAGCGGAAGATCACAGGCGATCCTCTAGCAGAGATGCCAAAGTTGAACCCGCAACCACCTGAATTTGAACCAAAAGGGAGATATACCCAGGAAAGGAAAGAAGCGGTGAAAAAGGAACCTCACGGTGCGAGGCGGGCTGACTGCGCTGGAAATGGAAGTGCTCGAAATGGGCTGATGATGACACCAACTCAC
>QLOY01001024.1:0-15171 GCA_003313965.1 Megacollybia marginata | reverse complement strand
TTGGGTAGGTCACATGACCTTGAGGTAGGTAGGTTCCCTGGTGAGGTCCTTAATTTCTTTTCCAGATGCCCCTTGGGCATTAGTACTGTCACATGCCAGTGACCAATCATTTGCCAAATGAGTGGGACTCGGGTAATGCACTGAGCGCTCAATCATTTGCCAAATGATTGGCCAAGGTTTATCAGCATAATTTCTGCTGACGTGCCTAATTATGGCATACCTGTGATCACTTCTATCTTGCTTTCACACCTGTATCATGGACAATAAAAGCCCTGCTTGCCCTAGGTCACAGAGGGCAGATGTTTGTCTGCTTGTTGGCTGGTCCATTACAGTGGGGAGGCAAGAAATTATAGACATTTGAGCCCTGCTTGCCCTAGGTCACAGAGGGCAGACATTTGTCTGCTTGTCGGCTTCTCTATTCAAATCCTGATCATCTATATATACAACCCATGTATGTATGCAGCTTGAGACGTGTCTGACACATTCCTTGGGGATGTAGACGCGTCTCCTCAGTTCGTTGATTATGATCAACGCGTCAGTCATGTGATAGTGTAAACAAGGGTACACTGTGCATGCATGAGGGTGAGTACATGAAGCATCTATTGTGGAGTATAACACCTCTCCTCTGGTAACGTTAACTCAAACTAAAGCAAGTTCTGGTAGCGATACCAAGGAGCGAGTTGTCTCTCCATGAGAGCTAAGCGGCACAACTGTGACACCACTGTTTACTAACCTTCCTGTGCACCCGTTCCCTGTATGTGATAACAGCAAAAGTTGTCTATTTTCGAAGAGAACATATTTAACAGTCCTTGAACGGTCCACTCATTGCAACGCAGAAGGTTGTCTGCCGTACTTGCCTTCTCGACTCGTGAGTCGTGACTGCGGCATCAATGTGGCATAACCAAGTAACTGCCAACATATTGCAAGCCCGGGCGCTGATATTTGACAGTGCTATCATAAGTAACTGGTATACATTTTCAGAGATTATCTAAGGATGGAATTCGATGGAAAGGCATCAATGTGAACAAGACATTGCTTGTTCGAGTTTGGCTGACGCGTCGTAGAGCACGTGGCACGTGCCAAGACTTACGCTTAACGCGTATGAACATTTGCCTTGCAACGGTAGGTCATCCTACAGCCTCTTTTTTATTCCCAGTCTCACAATACCATGTCTGAGGTCGAAGATTAAGATGGAAATGCAAGGCAAACCTAGTAAACTCACCCGAAAACTACACAATGAAATTCAACGCAGTCTGAGTCTATTCCTGTGAACTAGCTGATTGTTCTCGCATTGAGCTGGCCCGGGATATCCTTCGTTGCAGAGGATTATAAAGGTAGGATTGTGGGATACGTGTCGGCGAAGAGGTACGCGTATACGTATTTCACTCTGTTTAGGATTTATGCCCGTGCACAAGGGGTATGCAAAAATTTAAGCACCCACACAGGGTAGGGGGAGGGGGGGTCCCTAGAGGACCTTATCGGTAGGATATATATATACAGATTTGATAGTATCTGGGACAATTCTGAGGCTTTACAGTGTGAATCTAAGGCTTTTGAGTCTGTAGGTGCTAAGAAAAAGGCAAGTCTATTCCAGAATTCAACTTTTCTGCCTGCTACTATATGTAAGGCCTACCAGTTACAGCTACTGATACTAGGTTACTAATCTCACCCTTGTCTGTACTATCTTATCATCTTCAGTGTTGGGGAGTACAAGTCCACAGTTGGTCCACAGTGGTAAAAGACACTGATAAGGGGAAAGCAAGGGGAGAGGGTAAGGTGGCTCCAAGTTCATGACAGACCCAGGTAGATTAGATTTACTATATCGGGTATGGGAACCTGCCTTATATAGAAGGAGGGGGGAGGGGGGGTCCCTAGCAGACCTTATCGGTAGGATATAACACTATGTTTAAAAAATAACTTTTGCATACCCCTTGCCCGTGCAGGAACGATGGTGAGAACGAAGAAAGTACAGAGGTCCAATTTGTAAACTTGTAAACATCCCAATTCCGTCCCTTTACTAACATCCTATCCTCTCTCCTCAACAATCCTTCAACTCAGACAGAGATACCTCTTACATATCCATTTCACTCCCGGTGCCTACTGCCTCTGTCCCAAATGTTGTTGCCAGTGGTTATATGCCCACCTTGTATGCTCGTCTTTCTGGAAGTCAATCTCTCATCATCTATAGATCCCTTGTCCCATTGTTACATCTGCAGGAAGGACGGAATGAAGAGTACACTTGCAAGGAACAACACTGCAGCATTACCGATCTGTCCGAACATAGCCGCCGGGGCATTTGTCATATTATATGACAAATATTAGGCAACCAATCTTGTTTGACTGGTCTTTAGTGATATTGTTGCACCGTATTTTTACTTGTACATAAGTATAGACTCTTCTTTTCTATTGCAAGGAACGGTGCAGCACCATTATGGATCTGTCCGAACATATAGCTGCCGGGGCATTTGTCATATTATATGACAGATACCAGGCGACCAGTCCATCAGCCCCAAAGGGTGCAGAGAAGGTTATTCTATGCTCAAGTGAGGATATGGTGAAATACTGTAAAGAAACTGCCATTGGCATTGAATTAGATAGAGCCACCATAAATAGCACTTGTAAGGAAAGCAGGGCTCTGTACATCAAATTAAAAATTGTAGCACGGCGTAATAGGGATGGTATCAATCATCACCTGGGAAATCTTGTCTGTGAGTGCAGCAACCATTTTGTTGGCTGAGAACCAGCAGTCAGAAGGGAGGAAACTGCACTAGATCTTGTGATCTAGGTAAAAGATGATCAATTACCTAGATCACAAAAGCATTGCTGAACTGCCACAGTGATCATGTTGATCATATCACACTGTCATAACATTTTTTGTGATCTAGGCAACTGATCATCTTTTACCTAGATCACAAAAGCAGTGCTGAACTGCCACAGTGATCATATCACACTGTCATGACATTCAACATTCCTAACCATCCATCTAAGAGTCAATGTTTTGATCATCTGCTTTTGAGTTGGAGCCATAAATCACTGGTACTAAGTGGCAGTTCAGTAGTGCATTTGTGATATGTGTGATATGTTGCAGATGGTATTCTAGTTGACTGATCATGGACTCTTTGACAGATGGACAGTTAGGGAATGATGATGGTGGTTTTCTCAAGTTTGGGTGTATCAATCAATAGAAAGCTGATGTTGAATGCTATGACAGTGTGATCACTGTGGCAGTTCACCATTGTTTTTGTGATTTTAGGTAACTGATCATGAACATATGAAACAGTCTTTGACAGATCGTTCTATTTGGGGCATGGAAACAAGCAAAGACCTCTGATGAATGTGAGAGATGATTAGTATGATAAGTCTATTTTTGTGACACTCATCCTGTATATAACAAGCACACTCCCTTCACTTTATGACTAGCCCTCCCAGCTAACTAACATCATGACAGAATCATTCTCAGCTAGCTCCAATGCAGAGATCTATATTCCTGACTTACTTGCAAAATCAGGCCTTGCCTTTAACAACAAGCTAGGCTTGGTTATCTGCCTCAAGTGTGGTGTCGCATTTGCTTCCTCTCGTCTGAAAGATCATGGTAAAAAACACAAGTTGGACCACAACACAGTCAATCCAATTTTGGCCCTCATCTCAGAGGAGTGTAAAGCAGCCACCAAATATCCCAACACTGCATTTCCTAAGCCTGTTGAGCCCTATGAAGGGCTGCCAGTTGTTGACAACTACCTTGGCTGTCCTGAATGCTCCTACGCAGCTAAAGACCAAAAAACAATGGGAAGGCATCTCAGCAAGCACAAAGGTGCTACTGGTGCACCTCTCCAAAACGTCCTGGCTCAGACATTGAATGCTTTGAACAACACAGGATGGTTTCAAGTTACAGTGAGTCCAAAGTTTTCAGTATTCCGTTCTCTACTTACATAGCCCCATAGTCTAAGACCAATTTTGACTACATGGCTTTAGTCAAGGATATGGAACAAGATGAAGAACTCCAAGCCAATGATGAAAAGGTATTCCAGTCTTTAAACCATGCTGACTCTAAATGTTGTTAGAGCATGGCTTTAGTCAAGGATAAGGAAGAAGATGAAGAACTCCGTTCCACTGATGAAAAGGTATCCCAGTCTTTAAACCATGCTGACTCTAAATGTTGTTAGAGCAAGGAAAAAGGGAAAATAATAAAAGAGGCCGCTGCAGAAACCATACTGGTTAGTATTGTTTTTCTCTTTGCTTTCTCAACTTACAACAATTTAAAAGCAAAATGGTCTTCAAGCGGTTCATGTAGGTCAAAGTGGCCACCTCTACACTTCCAAGGTGTTACAAGGATTTGGCATACACGTCAACCATGTTTATGGCTTTTTCATCTGCGTCTCCTGTCAAAATGCCATCCAAAATGCAAAGAACCTGCTTTCACATCTGTCACGAAAACACGGGATAACACAAAGTGAGACTTTGAAGACTGATGCTATCAGATTCCAAGAGGCTTTGGACTTTCCAAACAAACTTCCTGATATGATGTCTTTGGAACCTCATCCATATCTCCATGGCATCAAGGAGCTTCAAGGATATGGTTGTCCACACTGTCCTGCTGCTCGTTCTACCCCAAAAAAGCTCAAAGAACATCTGAAAAGCCACCAGGATATTACTTTCCAGCCAAAAACAATGGTGTTAACACAAAAGCTCTCTAACAGGGACAAGGCACCACAATATCAAGTGCAGGCACCCGTTACAGAAAATGACCAGGATGATGGTACTGGACTTGATTTTATCAAGACCTTTGACTGGAACACATACCAGTCCCAGCCTGACAATGTTCGAAAAATCAACCCTTGGCTACAAAGGACAAAATTCCATCTCCATGTGCGCCAGCACAACGTTGCAGAACTTATACAGCTGGTCTCGCATCCTGGTAAAAAGACAGTGGAGCTGCAAGGCCTTTCCAATGCCATCTATGATTTTTTCAACCATTGCACAGACTTGCTTGAGAAGATGGACGAGTTGGTTCTGTGCAAGCTGAACACAATCAATGAAGAACTTAAGTAAGCTGGTCTCTTTTCAGAAGTGCCTTCCTCTTAGCAATTATAGTGGAGTCAATTCAAAACCATTAGCAAGGGCACAACAACACTCTAACACACTCAAAAAATACTGTCAGACCACAACTCGTCTGGTTGCTGCAATGCTGAGGCATGAAAGCGGGACATATAAGTTTCCCACATCAGAGCCTTTGACTGAAGCTTTAGACAGTCTACGACAGGATTTATCAGAGAACAGAGTTATTCAAAAGGAAACTCTATACCAAGTCTTCACTGCTTTGTGGCATGTTGAATGGCGGACAGGAACTGGCCGAAAGACTTATTATGACCCCACCATGTGCTTCCTTGCTTTGCGTGCCCTGGAACCATCAGGCAACTTCCTCCAACCCGAGCAATTCACCCAGGTATTTGCCCACCTATGTAGCCACATCAGGCTTACAACAGCCTATCGCATTTACACTGAAACCGAGAATGATCAACATGATTCACAACTCGATGCTTACCAGAGTGTAGCCATGTACACTCGGAGTGGAGAGCTCACCACCTTTGCCACCATTGGCAGCTGGTGGCAGTATGCAAAGCAGCTAACAATGTCAACACTCTCCATGCCTCGGATATTCTGGGTCAACACCGAAAATTATACAGAGCTACTGTACAAGGGCAATTCTTTATCCCTGGCTCAGCTACAGACAATAGTGGCAAACCTGCAAGACAAGCTAGTCAAGCGCTTCCAGGATGAATTGTCTTTTGGCCTCTGTCCACCGGTAGATTTAGCTAAATTGGCTGACAACTTGCAGGCTGCGGATGCCGGTTACTCATTCATAGAGGATCCCAGGAACAGTTTTGGAGACAAGTGGAAAGGTTTTGCCCAGAAGCTGTTAACTACACAGGCCTCAGCCTGGCTTGTAGACGGCTCCAAACTAAACGCAATCACTGCTCGTCAGTGGCTCGCCAGCCTGGCAGAGTGGGAAGGGTGGTTAACTGCAGCTATTCAGTTTGGAGGTGGTGGTCCACCAAGAGGCACAGAAATGGCATCAATGTTGGTGCGTAACACAACAACCCGCCTGCGCAATCTCTATGGAATGGGTCGCTTCCTTGTCATGGTCCGAAGTTACACAAAGTCGACCAGCATCACACAGCAGGATAAGCTCATCCCAAATGCTATTGATGCAGTAACAAGCGAGTTGATGGTCATGCTTCACACCTACCTCAGACCATTTGCTGCATCCTTGGTTGCCCAGATCGAGCCTGATAACAATGTTGCAATTCAGCTTTATCGCGAGATGATGTTCATGAACTACTTGGCTGAGTTCAATGGTGAAGACATCAGCAAAAACATAGGCAAGGCTTCCCAGGATATATTAGGCTGGTCACTAAAGCTCAATTCCTGGAGACATTGCCAGATTGCATTTAGCTCACGCCTCGGTGGATCAGAAAATGAGGCTACAAGTGGGATGGAGCAGGATGCCATCAGGAGTATGCAACCTGGACATAGTGCTGATGTGGAGCGACGAGTCTATGGTCTTTCTCAAGAGGCCTTTGTTGGGGTAGCGGAGCAGTTTATTCACCTCTTCCTTGACATCAGCTGTAAGTGGGCCACTGTTGTTCACTTGGTTCCTGGTGGTCTTGGATTGCCACTTCAACAAGCAAGGTCAACCCATTTTGCGTCTCTGGTTGCAAAAGGAGTTGTTCAACCGCCCAAATTCGAGATTGTGAGCCAAAAAGGCTCCCTCTCCATGTCAGATGAGCTTCATATGCCAATCCTGACCAAGCTCACCACTGAGATGCGGGCTCTGTCTAGAGAGGTTGAAGAGCTTCGAGCTGAGATTCGTTCTCAAGGTTAGTATCTACAAACTTGACAAATATCTCCCTTGATGCATATTCAAGCTAATCTCTATAAACAAGTGGTCAATGGTAAGTGTTTTAAATTAATTCTTTAAAGCTATCTCATTTTCAAAGATCAACTTGACATTGATAATGGTGAGATCATTGTGGACAACCTCTCTGGTGGTATTGGTGAGTCTGCCTTTTAGACATAAAGTTTTTCTCACTGAACATATGCTACATGAAGATTCAACAGAGATGTCTCCCAACAAACCAACCAGTTCAGACTCTGCTTCTAAAGCGGATGAACCTAAATACTCCTTGCACTCTCATCCTGAACAGCTTCAGGCAGATAGCAAAGTGAATCAACCTGACTCTGAAGATGGGTCTCCAGCTTTGGAAGGGGAGTCATCCGATTCTGAAGGGGAGTCATCTGATTCTGAAGGGGAGTCATCCAATTCTGAAGAAGGCAAAGAAGATGATGATGATGATGATGATGATGATGACAATGAAGATGATTATCATTATGAAGCTGTCCATCAACCAGGGACAAGCAGCCCCACCAAACGTGCTAGGGGTTTGACAGCTAGTTCTGTGTCCTCTCCTCCCCACAAGAAGAAGAAGGAATAGTTGGAGAGTGACACTCAATCATAATGCCTAGCAGAATGGAGGACAGGATGTAAAGTTTACATTATTTATTCAATAAAATCCAGCTTCTTCAAGCTGACTTTGTCTGTACTGTCTACATGTCGCTGCCATCGTCTCTGGCTGCAAAGACAGGTGAGAAGTGCTGAAATGCATAGGTCCTCCTCTTAGTGGTAAAGTGATCATTACTTGTTTGGTTGTGGCTTTTGTTCTGAATACCAAATGTTCGACCCTTGTTCTTAAACATTTTTCAACATGCCGTAGAAACCAAAACCGCGATGGATGGGAAAAAAGGCACTGTTGAGTAACATCCACCTCATTGCCTAGGGTTGTATAATATGTTGGTGTGGTATTATCAACCCGTGATTCGACCATTGATCAATCCTTGAAGATCCATTTTGAAGCGTCATTATTCTCGTTTGATCAGAGGAGACTTGCGAATGTTTTACGGATGAGTTAGGCACAGGGCATTGATCTGACCCTGGGAGAACGGTCGACATGTCTTGCAGACCACTTGCCAACGGACGTTGATAGACCTGCCTGTTTCAGAGACGGTCTATTTCCCGAAATCCCTGATTGTGATCGCAGTTGGATTGCGACGTCGAGATCAGGAGCTCAAGACATCCTACCAGACAGAAAATTTCCTTTCCGTCCATGAGCGCGATTGTGACTGTGGGCAAATCACGTACAAACGGCCAGTCAAGTTTCATTACTCTTTTAGTTGCCACCTACAGAGAGGGCATCAATCCCAGCGACTCCGATGATGGTCGAACTACCTCAACACATCCGAACTAAATGTTGCTGCTTCTTGGGATGTCGAACCTTCGTATATATTCATCTCGTAACCGAATCGATTGACTCAGCGGAAAAGTCTTCAATGCACAACGCCCTAGATTCATCAATGTTGGATAGCTTAGGTGCCACAGTCGTGTGTTGCGAAGATGAGGTATTTTGCTCTCTTTACTGAAAGCGACTGTTCGACCCATTAAGCAATTCTCAGGGTGATAACATCGGAGCCGAACTTTTTGACCCAAGCAATGCTTACCTTCGTATATGTTCTCCTCCTTTGAGGTGCTATAGTTTGTATCCCTTCTGTTCTTCTAACGAGCCTTTTTGAGCAACTTTTCTTTTAACATGCTGTAGAAACCGAAACCACAGCGGATGGGAGGCAATGTATTGTGGTTGAGCAACATTTTAGCCTGATATTGGAGGTGGTTGTATTTTTTCCCTCCGAGTCACTGATGGGCCTCGATCGCCAGAGCATCATGAACTTTTGATTCCATCTTGGGACCATGCCCTCCCTGTAGGTTCTTTCGGATGCTACAACTAAATCTATACACCCAATTTTAGCGGTGCTATATTGTGTAAGGGTTATGGTGTTATATGAGACAACATTAATGCTTTTTATTGTGATTACCGAAGGCACGGGTTCGACTCTCCCTTGATTCTCAAGGTTGATCTTTTCAATTCAAGAACAGAGACGATAATAGGCAATAGATTGTAATCCAGCACCCAAGACCCGTGCTAATCGCATTGAGTGGTATTCTTAAGGTGAGAAATGCATCCGACCAAATTGAGTTTTTGACCAAGGCAGTGCGAACCTTGGTACATCTCCACCTTTGTGGCGGAACATCTCGAGGTTGTTCGTTGATTCATACATAGGGCAAGAGCATGTATATGGTTAGGACGGTAACTGACGAATCGAATAGGTGTTAGAAATGTCACGGTCCATGTAGTCTATTCATGTACTTGATTCTGTATAACCTAGCTAGTCGTCCAGTGCTGTACAATCAACGTGTTGCTGCCAGTTTTCTCTGGCTCCGAAGACCGTTTGACCCTCAATTCGCGAGAATATTGGCGGTGTACTGGTCACCATGCATAGGCTTCTACTTGATTCATGATACAGCTCACGTTACCGGCACTGTGTAACTTAACGGGTAAAGTGCTACCTATTTTGCTGTAATGACCGAAGGCGATTGTTCGACCCTCGATGGATTTTCGACATAACTTTTAGATTTTTTTTCAACCTGCCGTAAAACCGAAGCTACAATGGATGGGAGGCAATGCACGGTACATTTATATAGCCTAGGTCTGGAGTTGTACAATATACTTGGCCCGGTACGGTATTGCGTTTTTTAGTCTAACCGTGGTCCGACTGTTGATCAATCCTTGAAGATCAATTTCGTATTGTGCCATAATCCCTGGGAGGAGGCATCTGATATGTTCGGAACAAGATCTGTTTGATTAGCAGAGACGTAAGAGATGGTGTTTCGAGACTAGCCTGGGGTCACTTTGCCACTCATGACTCGGTCTGCAGATCAAAGGTCGCAGCATACACACTGTCGTGTTCTCCAATCCACTCTCCGCTTAGTGTTTCTATGTTGGATAATGTTTACATTGGTAGCACCATGTCGGACGAGTAAAGTGCTGTAGACCTCTTCATATACAAGGTTTTTCATCCGAAGGCGATCGTTCGACTCTCGATTGATTTTCGAAATACTTAAGTTTTAGACTTTTTTTCGCAACAGTCATAGAAACCGAATCGATACACAAATGCCACTAATTCAAGCTTTGCGATAGTATAAAATGTAAAAAACAAAAGAACATCGATGGTAATGTCCAGACCAGATTAGAGTGCAGAAGTATGCATCGTGCAGCCGACAACACAGGATGGTCCGTAAATTGACTGACATGGAGACACAGGCCTCTTGCTCTATTTTTTCACCAGAAGACCATTACTGAGAACCGTGAGCAGCCATAGAAGAACGAGAGACGTTAAAGTAGGTAACCATATGGTGAGTTCCGCACAATCTACTCCGACTCAGAGATTTCACATGTGTATGGTGAACATAAGTTCCAGCCCTCATCATCCTTTCCCACACCTTCGACATTTCCATTTCAGCTTCATGTGATAATCAAAACTCCACTGCTACGTACTCCCATCTGGGGTACTGTCCTTTTCCAGTGGTAAAAAGTATTCACATATAATGAGCCTCAAGGACTGTGGGAATGAGCTGCCTATAAGGCAGCGCGGGACTCAACTTACCATCTTGATGGGTTGAATATGGACTAATTGAGCTACTGTGGACCCATGTAAATATACCTTTAGTCCGAAAGTTGAGCAGGTCCCCGCCTGCGCGGTAAGGGCACTCCGCATGTGACAGCTCTCCTTTTTGCGAAGGGTTAGCATTTTCGCTTCTGTCCGCATGATCCAATCAAAATGATGACTCACATCATGACTAGCCAATCCGTTAAAACATCCACGAACAAAGAAAGGGAGATCACTCATTCATCAACACTTCCCAGCCACCTTGCCATCAATATAGAACCCACAATGCGATCTACGTTCCTTAAAATCATCAGAGTGCGTCTACCTGACAGGTAGACGCAGTGGATGTACTTGAGTGTGTTAAACAATGTCTGAAAGATTTGCAGTCAATGGAATGGCATAGATCAATCCAAAGGACGTTCATCGTAATGCAACTGTGAGCCCGAATGCAGCGGAACAAAGCGGAAATTGATGGCTTATATGTACTTGTGGCTTAGACATTCTCTCACCACCTAAGGATCAGAGCATGTCAGTTGCGAGATGCGGCATCGTGGTAGCCATAAATAAACCACTATTATGTCCAGATAAGCACATTTGTTGATTCAGTGATGAGGGGTGCAATCGAGATTGTTAAGTCTTGTTGGATTTTGCGGAATTGACAAGGAGCTTCATAAATGAGGAGAGCAGCGATGCAGCATTGTACCATGAATGTATTCATAAAAGTAACCAAACTATTCATTCAGGTATAGAACGGAATTGAATCAAACAATTACTCACCTATGCCTCTGTTCCTGACACGATCATACCCTCTACCCCTTCACATCTCCAAAGCTCGGCCTTTGGACAATCCTCCATCGTGGTTTGGTGAGTTTTGATCTTGTACTTGCGTTTGTTGTGGTAGTCTTGGACCATTCTGTAAGAAAACAAAAGAGTGGTGAACGAGGTCGCTCCGGGTCTGACATCTGTTGGTAGTCAACTGGGATTAAAGGAGATACTCGAACCGGATACTAATTCGATCCACTCATTCGCAGACTTTTGTTATCGCTCTTTTTAAATGTTTCTGGTCAGCAACAAAGGCAACGTGGATTTTGTTCACATCAGAATATGCACCAGGTGGAGTGATTGATGCTTTATCAGATGACGAAAAGCTTCTAGCCTGGATGTCATCAACAAACGATGAGAATGAGGGCATCCTTGGTGCTTACCGGGTGTTCCTCAGATTGCGGCCTAGGACTACACTCCACCAGTACAATGCTATCGAGCTGTACAGCAGAAACGGGACACGGGGCTTTTTGGATTCGCAGTTTCAAGAGGATGACCACCAGGTATATCCGGGACTTCTGGATACAAGCAAACTCGAGGCAAAGTGACGACGGGAACAGAAAGAGTTTGACTTGCATGTTGCACAAATGCGAAGGGAACGAGAGGTAGAGAAAGCACGAAAGGTCCGAGAAGAGATGGACCACCTTGATAATGTTGAATTGATCTCCCACGTTGATGAGATCTATGGTGCGCGTATGACAATACCAAGAATTCAAGATCAACTGGACGCGTTCAGGATCTTGTGGAAAGACAGTGAGATACCATTGAAGTCTCACATCCCAAGAAAGGCAGACAAGCAGAAAGCTCTGGAAGAAGCCTTCAAACAACATCAGGCACGTATCGCTTCTCTTGGAAACTCGTTGCCGTCGCAGCCAGGTCTGCCTTGAGATCCACAAGTTATTGAAGATTGGCAATCAGAGGAGGATGAAGACATGGACGAATGATGATATATCGATGATAATCCACTGGCACCAACAATCGGTATAATAAAGCGTATAATGATAAGCCACTTACTTGCATTCTATTCCTGTTTTACGGTACATATTAGTCTTGATTTACTTGTATAAACCTCTATATATATCATACTTGTCTAACGAAGTGATTAGACGTCTGACGCGCATGTTTTGACGCATCGAAAGCTGGGATAGTGGATTTGCCATGGTTCAAAGCTTTAAGCTAAGCGAGATCGCCGAGCTTAGTAAGCGTCACGGAAATTGAACCGTGTTTGCCCATCACCACTTAGTAACATTGTTAGTATTGCCACCGCAATTGACACACAGCACAACAAGACCTTGCCAGCAGTTTGAGAGACAATAGTATGCATCTAATACTTTCCTTCATAAGGTAGTATTGACTAGGAGTGTGTCATGTATGAGTTCAAGTGGTATGTATCGTGTATGAATCCAATTATCTCAGAGTATTATTATACAAGAGTGAGTTGATTGTGTGTCTATCTTAGAAGTCCAGCTGTCTGATGGACAGATGTGTATGTGAATGAAGCTTGAGCAGCTGGATCTCTGGCTCAAATTTCACCACTGTATATACATGAACATTGAACACCCATCCTGTGCCATTAGTATTCTATCATATTAATCTGGCATCTGGAGTGAATATCAATCAATCAATTTATCCATCCATATATAACTAGCCAACTATCACTGGTTCTCAAAGGGTTTCAATCCATGTTATTGTAGAATTTTGAAAACTTTCAATTTGACAGTGAGTCGATCGGCCCTCTGCGGTTGTTGCTATGTTGCTATATTGAATCTACCTGCGCTCCCTAAGAGCAAGGTCTATGACCTCGGTAGACCTAATTACGTAGCTCTAGTATCGTATCTACAACAGCCACGAGCAGGTGCATCAAAACCTTCCCAGGAAAAACCTCATTGAGGACAAAACCCTTGGGTGAGGAAAGCTACCGTCGGGCAAGTTGAAATAGAATGATTACCATATTGTATCTAATTAGAAGTTGTTCCGTTTGGACCTTTTACCTTCGGAGCAATTTTGCGAAGTGCTTGTCCCCAAATTCTTCCCGCCAGTCTGATAGCCGCCGTATGCCAGTTTGAATGTATATTATGGGCCAACCTTTCTTGTTTTATCTGACTCAGCCCTGATATACTGAGTTGATCCGAAATTTTGGGTACGTGTCCTAAATAGTATTGGTTGTGGTGAAGGGGCCAGTAATATTCAGAATCAGAAAATAGACACTCAGCTCGTTTCTGGATCTCTTCTTTGATTTCTCTTCCCAACGTCTCTTTTTCTAGAATAAGATTGGTGGAGTCTTCGACATCTTTAGACGCTTTTTCTCTTAGTTCCGTAAACGCCAAGCATCGAGTGAATATATGATGTGCATCTTCGATTTCTTCGCACCCAAATCGGCACCAATTGGAGAATGCTAGCTTTTTCCTATAGAGGTTATCTGCTGTTGGTAATTGTCCCGATCGTGTATACAGCTGTACTGCTGCTGAGAATGCCGACGTTGCATGTGTATATGGATAAGCGGGTGGGGGTATCTTGTCATATAACCACGTGGCCATTCGAAACGAGTGTCCTGCACTTAAGTTATTAGCAACTGATCGGTTCATTAGTGAAGTGACCAATGATTTGATATTTGATTCGATCCACCCCAATCCTTCCATTTGAAATGTGAACTCATCCATACAGAAAGTGGGCGTTGGTGCCAGGGCTAACTTCGACGCGACAATAGCTGTAGAGCCCGTAGATGCGTAATGACCCGCTTCATACTAGTTAAGCTTTGCTTCACATGACGATATGTCTTTAGCATGTCCCCGTGTATATCGAATCTTGAACTCAGGGTTCCTGTCAACCAAGTCAGTTAACCATTGAAAATAAGAACGTCCCGGAGCATATCGTAATCTTGCACTAGTATTACTGCCTGCTTGATGATCATCCACTAGTCGGACTGTATTCAAGTGGTCAGAAAACAAGCACGATGAATGATGATTTTTCAGTGACGACGTAGCTATTATTGTGCTGGCAATCATCCCCATCAGCTCCCCTTGTAGAATAGAATTGGAGCTGTCACGTAATCTGAGAACCATTGTTTGCGGGCTGGTTACTGCACAGGTTACGACCTTTTCTTCTAGGGGGCTGGCCGCGGCAGGTCTCATTGAACCATCTGATGCCCAGAATTCATCACCTTCTGCATTTGTGCCGACGTTTGATGGTGCCAGTGGAGATAAGAACGCTAATGCCTTAACGGCATTCTCTGCCCTTTTCTGTCGAGATTTTCTATCGAGAAGAAGATCAGCACTCCCAATAATGCACTGATTCAAATTGAATCCGTTCAAAGCCTCGCTCATCTTTGACCATATTGGCATTAGTTCCCGAATCTCTTTCCTGGTCCCTGGAACTCGATTTCCCGGGTGTTTTGGAATGGTCAGTATGGAATCATCTCTGATTGATCCTACCTGGTATGCCCACTGGATCCCTCGCCTTCTAAGAGCTTTCAGAGTCTTCCCATTAACTCCGCCTTCGCTAAGTTTCGATAGGTGTGATAAGCTTACTTGTCCCTTTGCTACTGAGCTATAATCCGTTCGACGTAGGTTTAGCGATAGTTGGCGTAGTCCCTTCTGTGCTTCTATCCATGCAATCGGGAGTTTCTTCCTTGATCTTGAGAACTGTTTCTCTGTTGGTACGTCAATTGGGTTTACGCAACCATTCAGATCACATGTCCAGTCTGCTAGGGTTATTCGGGCCATCTTTCGGTATGATTTGATGTGATGATTGAGATCTCGAGCAAGACCGTCAATCGCCAGTGCCATATTTATC